>VWZV01001095.1:86652-174591 GCA_013397155.1 Irena cyanogastra | reverse complement strand
TCTTTCTTCTCCACATAACAGCCCAACCTGAATTTGGAATATTTATGAAACTACTCTACAAATCAGTTTGATCTACCCTAGAAAGCAGTCCGTTATTTTAGGTTTATTTGACAGAGTATACACCCGTATTACAATCGAGCACAGTTTTTGGTCAGAAAGCAAACAAAAGTTATGATGTGCCTTTGCTAGATTGGGATGTATAACCTAAAGTCTGAACATTAACTTCCTTGTAGTAGTGTGCAGAAAGCCTTTTCTGTGTTTAGAATGACTAAATTAATTGTTCCACTTCACAGAACTGGTCCAATATCACAGTGTTTGAGGCAAATGCATTATTTCAAGAGGGTCATGATTGATTTGAGCATCTAATAATCTCTATTTTTTAACATGAATAGTGCTTTTTGCTACTCCTACAATTTTAACACTATATGCTCTAAGTGCAATCACAGCAAACTGATCACACTATTTTAAGTTTACACACAGGAAAGAAATCTGTGCCACATAAAAAGATTAATTCCACTCTGGATGTTTCCTCCAATTTAATATGCTTGATCATATACTCCAGCTAAAAAAAAAACAAACCTGTTTCATTTCTCTAATGGTTACTCATAGAAAAAAAATTACTGCCATTACAGTAGAATATTGCAAAACGATGCAAAATTCATAAATTAATTGTAACAATGGGATTTGTCATGCTGTAATAAAATATGCAACGTCTCAGATTAGTATCATGCTATGTCAACTATTTTTCTCACTTAGTGCATACCTTTCAGGCACCTTTTCATAATGCATTAGAAATGCTCAGCTACAGCTTGAAACAACGCTTTTACCTTCACTAGACATAGGAGGGAAAAGCAGCTGGAATTATCATCAAGAAAAATGCAATTCTAAGAATAGAAAATCTAATACTTCTAGGAAAGGAAAGATCTGTTAATCTTTTTATACATCCTTTTGGGCAAGATAAGTTTTAGTAAGATAAAAATGCAAGGAGGAATGACTTTTTACAATTTAACTTAATGAGTCAGATGTCTTACAAACCTAGACGTCTTAATTGTGAGTTTGAGTCCAGAACTTTGAACAATTAAATCTCAACATGTCTTTGATCCATTAAATTCAAATGCAGCTCTAAAGTTCTAACTTTTGGTGGGTTTGACTTTGGAAGTACAGGTACAAGTCTTTTTTTTACAAAATATTTACATATACAAATCTGTACTCTGTAAATGCTAAGGCAGACTACATTTGCTTAAATAAAACAGCTTGTCGTGACTTTTTTTTTTGGTCTAGGTCCTAACAAGGAGTAATATTTTGTTATTACCTTTCTCCTTTTACACACCAGGAAATCAAACCAAACCACAGCCGCTGGAGCCAATTGTTTAAAATTCTAATAGACATTATACTATAGCAAACATATATTTTAAGTGGTTTGGATAGTTCTATATTAGAAACAGTACCTGATTCACTTAAGACATTAATAGGGAAACATGTCCTCCATCAGTACTTACAAACTCCAAAACATAATATAGTGTGCGATACTGCCAAACATTCTTAATGGTAGGAAACAGAACTAGTGAAGTTATCTTTATTGTCAGTGAGTAAAAGATGAGTGAAGAGCTTTCCATACACACAGATATAGTGTGATAAGGAATACTTCTGCAATGCTTTTAAGATCAGCATTTTTAAATGGAAAGGGGGAAAAAAGGGAAAATAACAGCAAATATATTTAATGCAAATAGGCTTAAGCAAATATATTTAACCTGCAAAGAAAAACATTCCATCCAGTTGTTGGAGTATCTGAATTTCAAAGAGCATTTTTGGAGTCACCATAGATTTAGATAATTTCCATGTCAATTAGGAACCATGGATTCTGTCTCAAGTACTTAGTGGACAAAAGGGGCATCTGCATTATTTAGCTGAAACAGAATGGCTAAGGAGGAAAGTAGAGGACACAGCATGAGATATTATTCATTCTACTTTGGTGTAATTGTTTCCTGCCATGTTTTTTCCTTTTTTTTTTCTTTTGTTTTTGCTCTTTTTCAATTCCAAACCAGTTTGCTGTGAGTACTAAAAAATTTCTGCATTTAGAATTGGTAAGGCAAACTAAAAAAAAAAATTATGGGGCTGTTGCTAGGTAACATGCATCATACAAATAAGATAACTACATACTGAATTCTCAGCCTGTGGGATCTCTATGTACAGCAAAGGCTTAGGTGCATTTATACATATGCGACTACAGATCACGTACTGTACACATAAACAGATACTGGCATGTGCTCGACCATAACAGAAGGCAAAACTCAAGAGTCCAAGTTGTTCACATGAAACCCAAAAGCTGGCATGCCTATTAGAGCAAGAGCCCAAAAGACAGCAGATGGAAAAAGAGAACCTGTATTCTGTCTTTAGGTCACTACCATTACTTGTTGCAGTTACACAGTGGCCATGTTATCGCGGCACCTCCACGAGAGTGCATCATCTGTGAAAAAGCACATAATGCAGTATAGGCTGTATGTGAAAGGTATGCAAAGACTGTGTTTTCACCTACTGTGTGGATCACTATTAAGATTTTTTTTCTCATTATTTTTAGGAGAAAGACAAAGGCAAATTGAGTGTTGTGAAACATATTGTGTACAATTGCACTAAATTTATAAGAGTGGCATTACATGTAAGTCTGTGCATAAGTTTGTAAGGCTGAAACCTAAGTCAGCACAGAACTGTAAACACACCACTTAGTATACTTTTCTTCAGTCAGCTATTCTTTCACTAAGAAAGGCATTTCTAAACCTGGAAATTTCTCTAACTAGGGGAAAAAACAAACAGACAATGGAGAAGTTTCCTAATTTCACTCATATTGGGATGGGGGAAAAAGCAGTAGAAGACATGCAGGGTTACTGTGCAACACAAAAGCTAGTCAATACAAAAACATTTTTGATTTATTGTGATGGTACCACAATCCCTCTTATCAGACCTGACTTTTCTGACAGGGCTTTTGTTCCCAGCAGATAGCATACTTCAGGTATGTCTCCAATACCTTTTAAAATACAGCTCAGCAGTAGAAATAAAAATGATGACTTTACTTAATTGTGAGCTAGGCAAGGAAATCTTTGCTGTCACATTTAAATTTTCGTCCAATATTTCTGTCACTATGGATACAAAAACTCCAACCTGAAACTGCCTCTCATATCAGAGTACTTCCAGTGTTTTAAGGGAGGAGTTGTCTAGTTTTAAAAAAACATCCTAGAGAACAAAGCACCATCACTAGTTCTATCAACATTTCCCTTGTGAGTGACAGACAATTGGCATCATGATGCTTAATGAAGTACTTCAAAACTTTAACCTGAATGTTGGTTTTCCTTTAGTTTGCAGCAAGAGAATTCACTGTAACCTAAGCATAAATTATAGTCTCCAAGGATTCTGCTGGAGTTCAAACTGATTACAAGTAGATCACACATAAACATTCACAATAGCAATGGGTATATTGTTCTATTTATAGCCAAGAACTCCCAAGTGACACTGGTGTTAAAGCCAGCCACAGTACGGTATAATAAAAGTACCATTGAAACCCTTACTAGAAAGATACAATTTAGAAGTACCCCATAAGATTTCCCCCCACCCCTATCAGTTTTAAATTAAGGCCTCAGCAATGTAGCCCATGAGATAAGGCCAGTCTTTTATATTCACAAGTTTTAAGTTCTTTTCTGATAGCTGACTCCAAAACATCTGGGTTGTCATTTTCCCTCTGTTTACGTTGTGTCACTGGTGTAGGTCAGGAGATTGGCTGCCAGAGTCATTTAGCTGAGGTAACTCCATGGGTGTTACCTTCCTAGGCAGGTCTACTTCTTAGCGTTTTGCAGCTTTTCTTTTTCCTTTTTTTTTTTCATTTTCAAATAAAAATGNAAAAAAAAAAAAAAAAACAATCCCCAAAACAAGAAGGGGTGCTTTTCAGGTTAAAGCAATCTATTGCTGCTGTTCAGTCATCAATCTTCACAGGAAGAGAATCTGAGGTCCCAGGAGCGAGGGATTGAGAAGAAATCCATATAGAGGCTTCCTCACCTCTCGTTACTTTCTCCCATTGGTTAAGATTGTCCCTGGAGATGCAAAAAATTGAAGGTAAGACACTGTTCATAAGTTTACTGGGATTTATTTCTTCCTCATAATAATGTCTGCTGTACTATACTTTGAGATTTATATTTATCTAAGTATATTAATATTAGTACCTGTACATCATCAAGCTTTTATCATCTATACATTATTTCAGCCTTCAACTTCAGTTATCCCATTTTGTAATTCTGTCTGAGTCATATCCATGTCAACTCTATCCTAGCCTACAGTACACCTTCCTTTCCCAAGGCAAGCCCTGAAGCTAGAGACTACCACATGCTTCCACAACAAAATTATAGCCCTCATGGCTGCAGGAAAGCCCAGCTGCGACCCAGCAGAGACATGACTGCAGAGACTCAAACTGCACTCTGAAGCACAGGAACAGATTAAGCTTTCTGAAACTCCTGCAAAAGGACTGCCTGACAGTATATAAAATGTTGCATGCCAAGATCATAGTATCAATTTTCAATTACTATTGTGGTAATCATACTATCAGTCTACTACATTTAAAGGGTACCCCTTGCTTGAGACATGAATTTCTTTTAGTGCCTCACAGCCTGGCCAATCCTTAAGTTCAAAATTCTGTTCATAAGCCATAAAATGATGAGAAATCAAGCTGTTAATGTTCTAATAATCTGAAGGGGGTACAAACCCATAGTCTTACTTGCTATACAGCAGCACCACTCTAGTGATTGGGAAGTCTGTGTTGATGATAAGCCTTGCAACCCATGCCCAAACCTCAGCATTCAGTCCTCAAACAGAGAGAGAAAGAGAGCAAACCCATCTGTTTCACCTTCATACTGCCAGATCCCTAGTTACTAAAGCTACAGTTCTTAGATGCCTTCAGTAAACAAGCAGGATGGCAACAGTACTAAAAGGTCTCCCATGGTATGTCATACATTGGATTTTATGTGGCAGAGCTCTTCTGGTTTTTATGTCACAGCCTCGTCAAAACATTTGCTAAACCAGCAAATGTTGATCTGAAAGCACGGCATACAGGTAAGAAGAGAAAATGTTGCATTTTCTGGGGGTGGCGGAAGGCAGGATCTGATGAAGTCTACCAAAGAAAACTGGTTCCCTCTAGGGTAACACCTACACCAATTTCTGCAGGAAAATGCTCTGCCACTGCTTCAGGCCAGCTGGAAGTTATGAAGCCAGCATTAACACGGCATTGAGCCTCAGCTAATACCATCAGGCACTAAGGATCAGAAAAAATGAAGCATCACTATTTCTGTCTCCTTCCTGGACCTGAGAAAGTAATGAGAATTGCAGCCAAAATATTTTTAAATTATATAAATTTCATCAAGAATTTAGAGACCCAAAACCACAAGGAAAATAGTTTTAAATTATTTGGTCTGAAATAAAGGAAAAAATGAATCACTTCATCCTCCAAATAAATATACTACCATATATTTACACTTTGGTAGACCTACTGAGTACATGGGCTACAAAACTTACCTAGGACTTATTCTGAACACTGTAACACAGGCAGGCTAATAGTTTCAATCTACACAGGTTGACAAGAAAGCATTTAAAAATGTGGAATAAATTACCAGACAAGAAAACCTTCTAGACTGTTAGCTGCTACCTTACTTTATGGAAAACCAGTGTTGGATATTTTATTTTTTTTGTAAGGTATAGATAATATGATTCATTTGCCTTTGAACTCCCAATGAAGCCCTGGCTCCTAGTGTCTGGAATAAATGCCCAGAGGTTCTAAAAATAAAAGTCTTGATGCTGAAATGCTGCCTTGGCTGCTTTTGCTGCTATTATTTGCAGCTAGTGTCTGAGTTTCAAAGAACTCAAGGACACAGCAGCTTAAATATTGTGCTCAAGAATGAGCACTGCTGGTGAAGAGGTGATATCAAAATTGGTTCAGTCAGCAATGAAGGAAACACCAAACAAAAATGAGGCTGTATGCCTCTGATCACACCAAATAACAGTTACCCATCAAAAATAACGGAAAAACAAAAGTGTAGTGCAAAATCAGCCATTTGAAACACTCTGGAATATTCTAGACCCTGCAATAACATCAATTTTTTCTAACTGGGCACCTGAATTTATATCTGTTATGATTTCCTATTCTCCATCTCCAAGTCTTAACCCTCAAACTTCCTCTTCATTCTCTTCAAAGAAAAAGCAGAGGATAATTTCAAGGCTAAGATAAAACAACCAAACTGCTTAGAAGACTTTATGCCAGGGTGTGGATTTTCAAGAAGCTCTTTAGTCCTGCAGAGGCTTTATCTACTCCTCTACATCTCAGTTCTGCATGAGCACAATCTAAATTAAAGAGTACACAACAGCAAGAGCTGTCTGTCCAGAGCTCTATCTAATTTGGAGACTGTGCCAGTGTAGCTTATAGAAGTATCATTGTAACAATTTCAATTACAAACAAAAACATAATTTCTGGAATAGAAAAAAAAAAATCATAGAATCTCTGTCAGGAGTCTGATTGCTTTTACTTCAGACATCACACCTTCTACAGAGAAACCAACTCTTGAAAAGATGTTCATGCTTGATCTTCAGAATTAGGGAGAACCTTTATTTAGAGCACATGCTTACGTGGGTGTTTGATACCCACAATTTAACTTTAAATATCCTCATCTCAGTTCTAAAAGATGAACCACCAAGTAAAACAGGCCACTTTTGCAAAAAAAGCCTCATTGGGATACCCATGTGGCCAGAAATCAAAAGAAAGTCTTCCCAGATCGTTGCTCCTCTTAAAGATACTGTGCAATCTTAAGCGCTCTACCTACCCTCTCTAAGGCCCATTAAGTGGAATAAAAACTTGATTTTGATCAAGTCTTTACTGTGACGGTGCTGAGGCACTGGAACGACTTGCCCAGAGAAGCTGTGGATGCCATATCCCTGGAAGTGTTCAAGGCTAGGTTGGATGAAGCTCTGGGTCCAGCTCTAGCAGAAAATGTCCATTCCCACAGAGGGAAGACTGAACTAGATGATCTCTTCCAAAGAATCTTCCAACCCAAACAATTTTGAGATTCTATAATTTTCTTGGATAAACCAAATACATTATTTAGTCTCTCCCTACTAAGATCTCAAAACATTACTTCAGCTCTTTACATTCTCGTTTGTTCGTGTGTTTATCTATCCTTCTTAAAGCATAGACACTAAACAAAATTCCAGCTGTAGCCCCATTAATGTAATAACTGCAGAGGTATAGTCTTTAATCCTCCTGAATATTCCTTTGTCCTGGTTTGACAAAGGAGGAGTTTGGGAAGTGAAGCAAAAAGTTTGTGTGTAACTGACAGTTAGGGAAGCCACTGGGAAGCTGGACACGCCTCTGTGAAAAACACATGTTAATGATGAAAAAACCCGGGAACATCCTCTTTTTCTTTTCCGGCCGGCAAGAAGGTAACTAGGTCCGGCCCGGCCTGTGTCTCGGCCGGGCTGGGCGGCCTCGCCGCGGCCTGGGCACTTTCACCAACCACCCCTCCCCGCCTTCCCCCATCGGTTGCCGGGGAGCAGGGAGGGGCGGGGGGGGTTTGCCGCGGGCCGGATGGAGCCAGGTTTGCTAACATCTGGCTGCTTGCTGCGGCCCGGCACCGGACCGAGCCGGGCCTGCCGGCCCCTCACGCCTGCCAGCCCCCACCCCAAAGCGGCCCCGGGTCGGCCCAGGGACTTGGCTCCGTGGGGGTTGCCCCTTCCATTGGGCAGGGGGAGGGAGAGGCCCCCATCCTGCCTGATGGCTGACAGCTCCAGCTGTCGGGAACACCCAGTCTGACATGTTAACCCTCTCAGTGCTTCAATTCTCCCCGAGTGAGAGAAAGGAACAAGATACAAACGTGAAGGATCAACAGAGAGACATTATGGGTCAGTGAGGGAAGAAGTTAAGTCCCAGATGGGAGGGATGAGAAGATGCCTGCTTGGGGCTGAAATCCTCTTGTAAAGCTATGGAGAAAGACTCTTTTTCTTTATAACACATGAGATTATGGGGAGATGAAGGTGTTCAAAATTGATGTCGAGCAAAAGTCTCCATGCTGAAGTAAGCAGATGTGAAAGTAGCTGTGATCCCATGAGAAGTTTGAACAGAGAGAGGAGGAGTCCTGCTGCCCCAAGAGAAGAAGGGGGCCGATCTCTGTTCCCGGGGTTGAGGATGATTTTAGAGATAATGAGGATTTTTGCCTTTGAACTGTTCATTTTTAAAATAATACCCTATAAGTCGACGTGGCCCATCGACAAGCTGTGGGGAGGCTTGTGGAGATGGGAAGGACTTCATAATGGCAGATTTTCCCCCGGGCGGCTGCTAGTCGTGAGAAAGCCACAAGAGAACTGTGTTTCTTCCTCCTGTGGAGAAGTCTCCAGAACCTTAACAGGAGGGACTTTTCTCTCTGAGTGAATTGTAGAAAGACTATGTCAGAGGTGGTAAACTGACTGGAATTTTGGGTTTGGTTCTTTGCACTGTCAGTGTTCAAGGGAAGGGTGGTGGGAGGAGAAGTGGTCTAACGGGTTTGTTTTGATTCTTATTACTTTTCCTTTTTAGTTACTGTCAATAAATTTTCTTTATACCCTTTTGAAGTTTGAGCCTGCTTTGCCTTTCTCCTAATCCTATCTCACAACAAGAAGAAGGTCCACTGGCTGGGAAATCTCAAAATTAGTGAAAATTCCAAACTGGCAAACCAAAACTACTACATCCTTCCATATCCATCTAAAGGTTGCACAACCATGCCCAGCAGAGGTACCTTAGAGACAGCTGACTATTAATGATGGCTCCTAGATACTCACTGTTTTCATAACCACTGACACAGACCTACATATTCTTCTCATAGCTATATGAAAGAGGGTTTGTGTGTGAATGAAATTGTTTGCTAACTACTACATTAATTTCAAGGCATTTGTCTGTTACTTAACAGAAATAATTTAGTCCACAAGATCCACAAGAGGAGGTCATACAGGACAAAGTTCACTATAAGATAGAATTTAGGGACCACAACAAAACAAAATACATGAGAAAGTACTAGTAAGAGCATAGAAATTTTAAACATACCCTTAACCACTCTATATGACTAGAGATTGCTGGCATTTTATGAAACAACTGGGATTTTCTAGAAAATATGGATTAACCTGAAACCGGAATATTTTCATGAAGCATACACCGGTTTCAGCAAAATTTTTGTCAGGAAAGATTGCTAAGGCCCAGGATATAATTACTGGATGGAACTACCTAAAAAGCAATGCACTGTCCTGCAAGCGGAGAAGCAGCCGACAGGTAAAGAACTCTTGCCTCTTTTCCAGAGCAACCCAAGCTCCATACCCATTGTGTTACAGGAGAAAGTTAAATTTGCTTCTCCCATACCCCAATGTTACTACTCCTATGCTCTCAACTACTGAATATTTTCTGGATATTTATTTTTCTGCTTTTTAATAGAAACTATCTGATATGAAATAAAACCATGTGCTAAACACACACTTTTTAATCAAAGAGAATACTAACCAATTTTTGTTGTGGGAACCACATTGAAGTAGAAAGAACACAGAGGGAAATTACACTGAGCTAGCACAGAGAGGGGTGCACAAACACTGAACTGTTTCTCTCTAAATGCTTTTGGCGTCTAGCACATTTTAATCAGCTGTGTCTGTAGATCTACAGTGGATAGTCCCTGACAGTAGTTATCACCTCTGCGTTTCTGAATAGATTAATGTGAAATGTATATCCCTGTTAACGTACATGCAAATTCTAAAATTAAAAATCTGTATTTCCAGACAAACTTCGAAGTGCAAAGCACTTTTGCTTTTTCCTTGACCAAGCTATAAGCTATGCGCATTTACTCACCTGCATGCTCGGAGTAGTGGCCCAGTTGGAGGAAAGATCTGTGCAAGGGTGGTGTAACATGGGATGGCTACAGCATTGTAGAACCCAATCTATGAAAATAAAGAATTTAAAAAATAGTGTAATTGTTGCCAAACTACAATACTGGAAGCTAACAGCTCAAAGCTCTTCACTTCATCACTACTTGTATTAGTTACTCACACTTCTGCATCTCCCTTTAATATCCAAATGCTTTAAAATAAGCAGCAACAGTGAAATCTTTGGTAATTATAAGCTGCTTACATGTCTTTCTTTTATAACTGATATGGCTGCTTCAGGTAAGGTTTTCTACAGAACCTTGTATTATTCAATTGATTCATTTCTTTTGTTCAGGATATGTCTACCTGTTTGGTGTCAGTAGCGGCGGGAAGTAGGTGGAGATGTTAGAGATATTTCTGCAAACATTATTCATGTGATGATTTTATTTAAAAAAAAAAATAAAATCATGCAGCATTCACAAAGTATGGTCAGATTATGGATCGTTCTGATAGTCTTCCAGCATATGCATTGCAGATCTTAAGGTACTTAAAATGCTGAGGGCTTTGCACATTTGTGAATGGTGCACAGTGTGATCAATGATTGGTTTGCAGTTGCTTCTCATGTATGCAGTTCAATAATACATTTTTACCATTATCACATTTATGGAAAACCAAATGAGTGCATTTTTAATGATATCTGACTCATACAGGCTTAGGGGCCTGTGATAGCTATGATGTCACAGCCGAATTGTCATGACATGAAGCAATTTTTAGAAAATGCTACTTATATATTATTGAGGATGACAGATTGCATTCAGATTCATTAGAACATCACTCACTTATCCCAGACTCTGATGACAGTTGCAGTAGCGCACTATGATCCCTTCCTTTGGGCAGAATGCCTTTTAGTGAAATACTATGTATTGTACCATGACCAAAGCATTTGATAATATAATATCTCTTTTTTTAATAGTCCAAACTTTGATCCTTATTCAGAAATTGAAGAGCAACTCTTGTTTCATCAACACAAAGATTCATCCCATACTACTATGCAATGAAGTCCTCTGTGTACTTTAAATTAAAAAAAGATACATTTTCTGAGCTGTGAACCCAGCACTCTGTGATGAAGTATTACAGTGCAACCAACAGAAAGAAACTGCAGCTGGTTAGAAGGCAAGGCTACATAGAGATGGGATGTCTGCTCATCCACACTAATATACTGGCTCATTTTCTTCCCATTTGTTTTGGATTTTTTCTTTTCTTCTTGATTGCTAGTTTTTAAGGTGGACAATTTTATTTCAGTGGAAAAGGGAGATTACTCTGTAATTGTCAAAAACTAAAATAGGACATTAGATACAGTCACCATGTAGACCTTCTGGCTCAATGAAAATTACAGAATCAAAGAATATGATGAGTTGGGAAGGACCCTCAAGGACCATCAAGTCCAACTCTGCATACGCCCAAACCCAAGAGTCACACCCTGTGCCTGAGAGAGTTGTCCAAACACTTCTTGAGCTCTGTCAGGCTGGTGCTGTGACCACTTCCCTGGGGAGCTGTTCCAGTGCCCAACCACCCTTTGGGTGAAGAACCTTTTCCTAATATCCAACCTAAACGTCCCCTGACACAAATTCAGGCCGCTCCCTAGGGTGCTGTCACTGGTCACTGCAGAGAAAAGATCAGTGCCAGACTGTCCTCTCCCCCTTCCCCTCACAAGGAAGCTGTAAGTGCAGTGAGGTCTCCCCTCAGTCTCCTCTTCTCAAGGCTGAACAGACCAAGTGACTTCAGCTGCCTCTCATGAGGCTTTCCCTCAAGGCCTTTCACCATCTTTCCTACCCTCCTTTGGACACTAGCTGAAACAAACACTTACTAACATAAAATGCATTATTCACACTTGTAAAAATTCAAGGTGATTGTGGTCTTAGCAAAAGCTACAAGTACAAAGAAAGGAGAAAGTGGTGACAGCAAAGAGCACATTGTCATTTAACCAAAATTTGAAAACAAGTTTTCCACTGCTACTTTAAAAAATAACATTGTTGCATGCGGAACATAGAATTCAGCAGTCTGAATAACGCAATTTCAAAAGCAGTATTCACTAATATATTAAATGTTTTTTTTTTCCATACATGTTTTATGTATAAACAAATACCATTTTACTGAGAGAGTTCCTACCTGACCCTGAGGGACTTCATCTTTCTTATCTCTGTCCATCATAGGAATAGGTTGAATACCTGTTTTCTTCATTTCATCGCCCTTGAGAAAAATAGAGAGAGAGGGATTAAGAAAGCAAAAACAAGACCATTGAGACCTGAATTAATTTCCATCTTCTATTCTATGTCAATCTAAAAATCCAGAATTTAAAATAATGTGTGGTATCACTCTGAGGCAATCGCAGAAAAATGCACAAGGAGAGGCTCATTTTGTACATTCACCTAAGTGATGATGTAAACAGCAGATGCTGTACATCAATGTACACACATTTTCCTTGTTTCCAAGTGTGTCTCCATAATAAAAAGCAACTAGAAGACTAAACCCAAAGAAATCATTCTATTCTGCTCTATCTGCTCAGTTAGTCTCATCTTTCAAAATATCTATTTAAAGCACCATAATACAATGACCAGTAGAACACAACTCACCCATCCAAGAAAAGCTGAGTAAGCCAGATGAATTTACAGTGTACCCTCTTTGTCAAAAATTTTGTCTTTTCAATATATATCTATATCAATATATCAACATCTACCTTTATTAACTCATCCTTGGATTACAAAAAATTAACCTCTGGACAGGTGCAATTATGTCCATAATTCCATCTTTACTATTTTTGAATATGGAAAATCAGTTTTATCCTTCCTTCTCCACTGAGCTCACAAGATTTGCATTGAAAAATCTTTTTACTTAAAAGCAAGAAAGTTGAGTATGTAATCAGTGAGGCATGTCAATATTATACCTCTATTCTTCCACTCATAAGAACACTCACTTCTCAGTGCAGGCATTTCAGAAAGTGAGTGCTGAACTAGATCTTTGAGCTTACATAGTCAGCATTTTTCAAATATTTTGTTGTTGTCTGAACTGTTTACAATTGAGAGAACAAGAACATGTGAATACCAAATACACCCACAAGAAGCACACATCTGGAATTTCATACGGAACATGCAACAGGCAGTGTAACAATCCCCACACTATATGCATGCTACAACAACTCCATGGGCCTGATTTCTATTTTATGCCTGTGTAAAACAGAAATAAGCCCACTGAATATTGCAAGATTCCACAGGGCACATAACAGAAAAGAAAAACACTTTATCATACACACGTGCAATAGTAGTCGTGAAAATAAAACGTATCTCCTGAAGTTTCATCAATCCACTCTCTGCAATTTATTCCTTATCCCCTTTAATTTTTAAAGTGGAGCAGTTGCTTCCACTTTAAAAAATAAACAATTAGGATATTTACACCTCAGTATATGACATGCGAGAGACTGCATATTTATTTATGATTATATTACTACAGTTTAATTCCCTGTTTCAATTCTCAGTACACATTAATTGTAGAGTAACTTTCAATGTATTGAAGACCCAGCTCTCTCTGTGACGCTGTTGTTGAGCTGGCTCACAGAAAAGACTGAAAGAAAGTTTAGTGTTTTTCATATTTACTTCAGCATTTTCTGTACTCACACTATAGCTTTATAAGTATATTTCAAGACAGCTGACCTGGAAGCTTGCATTTCTACAAAAAACTACGTTAGTGACTTCTATGTTCTGTTGCTTGGTCACTTCATGTTAGGGCATACTTTCTACATTATCTTGATCAGAGAGGAAAAAACACTGCTTGAAAATTAGATAGCTAACTCAGCTCTTTAAATAATTCAGAGTAAGCAATGAACACATGCATACACCAGTGAACTCTCTTTAAAACAAGCACACCAAGATGTTGATTAAAAAATACTTATAGTTGGGTTTTTCCTTCCTGGATGCTTCTGTTTATAAGGAGGGTAGACAAAGGAATCACACATACCTCAGCCCAGAACTCTGCATATATATCATTGGCCGTCAGTCTGGTAACTGGCCACAACTTTGTAACAGAACACAGATCACAAGCTGTCATCATCAGGCCAATCACTCTATCTCTAAAATAGAATAAAACATTAAATTGTAAGTTTCATAAAGAATTAGTGATCACTCTGCAAAGTTTTCATTTGCCCTTTGTCAGTTTAATCAGCAGCAATGTATACACACCACGAGTTTTCTCCCACCTATTGTTTCTTCCTCATTTGTTTGATTCTTTGGTAAGGCACAGCACAGACTGTATACTGCATGCCTTGTTGTATTCCCTACGTTGTTTGTAACCAGAGTTCATTGATCATCCTCTACACAATCACATACATAGACAAGGGTACAGAATGCCTGCCTGTTAAAACACTCACATGCCCCTCTGTACTTCCCTGAATATACAGTAAGTCTACAAAAAGAAAGATGGCATATCTTATTGCTGCATTTCTTTGTTCTTTAGAAAGGGGAAACAAAACTAAAAAGAGGAAAGACTACTTCTGATTCTGTCTCAAGACGCTGTCATTGCTTTGTTGGAATGAATTCAAACTCTGAAAGAACAAGAATCCAATGTGTAACTTTGGCTATAGGCCGACAAACCTGTTCACAGAGTAACTGAACAACATTACTAGAATAAGGCACACACATACAAAAAAATTCCTATTTAACCAATTTTATAGCAGAAATCTATAGTTTATGAATCTAAATTTTATAAAGAAAACTGGCAATTTAATTTAAATTCACTTGTTTTCACCCAATGGAGAAATTAAGATGGCCCTTGAGGACACCTGCATCTTTGTTAATAATGACTATTCCACGTGAAGAAGCATAGAGCTTGCTATCCTGCATGCCAGTGTGATGTCAGTCATTAAAACTGTACCAACAGACAAATATATCAGAGGAAATAAATACACAGTATAATCAATCAATAAATGCAAAGTGCACTTCCCCCAGGTTAAGACATAGAAGTCATCAGCCATGTAAGTGTCAACGCAAATATAAAGCAATGGAAATTACTGTTACATATGTGGAATTCTACAGACTGCTGGTCTTAGGGATCATATATGTAAGAAAATTACCATTCAGAGGTAATTATTTTTTTAAAAAAATAAGGTTTCTCTTTCTAGACTAATGCCATAGGGATCTACCTCTGGTCTGCTGCTTTACCTGTGTGTTTGGTTCTTAAGGTTTAATGCTCCTGTCTGATGCAGCTCTTCAAGTTGTTTTCTGTTTCCAAAATACAGGGCAAGGTCTGTGGCGATGATGGCTTTCCGAATGATCTCAAGTACTTGCTCATATTCGCTGGAGCTCAGATTGGAGAAGACATTGTGCCCTTCCAGCTATGAAAAAGTAAAAAACCAATAAAAAGCACAAGCTCTAATTCTGAGATGATTTCAGTCTTTACTTCACCAGACAGGTTACGATGGTTTTACAGCCCAGTGACAAGTTCTGGTGCAAATTCAAATGTTAATAGTCTGAAATTCCCGTTTTTATTCTTCCTTTGTAAACACTGTCATGCAAAAAACTATGACTAACCAATTTGGTTTTGGGACTGCTCCTTCTGAAGTCTAAAGGTATTACTAGAGAAAAACAAGTGAAATCTTTTTCTTTGATTTAAAAGCACTATAGACACAACACTTCCAGATGGTGTTAAGCTGGAAACTTGTGATTCAGTTCTGGTCCAGAGTCTGCACAGTCAAGTTGGTAAACTGAGTACCTAATTCACTTAAGCATAGTTTTGATACTCTTTATATATATAGTATGGATAAAGAAATATGGAAGTTAAAAATACAAAATAAGTTTGTTTTCCTAGTGTTCCAAATGAAGTGTGCCTGAAATCACTGCATTTACTGACATAATTTTCTATATAAAAATAAAGTTAATTGATTTAATGCACATGAACATTTAGAGGGAAAAGCTGCTTTGTTCAACCTTAAGCTGAATGACTCATAAACTAAAGATAGCAGTTTCCGCTATGGAGGCTCTGGTAACACACCACTGCCATCACTTTTTAATTTCCACTAGGTATTATTGTGCATTTAACTGACAATATGCATACACTGTGATCACTCATGAAGCTACATCACATTTAGAAAAATCAAGACTATCTGCTGTCTCTAAGATTTGGAAAACAACTTGTCAGAAGTCGTCTTACTGTTGAGAGGAAGTAGACAAATAGAAAAGAAAGAATGAGCTAGCCATGTCAAGGTGTGCACATTCAGAAAAAGAAAATATCATTAAAATATATCAAATGCAGAGGTGTTTTGACATTTAATTGGCATTTGGGCTGAAGCTCAAAAAGTTTCCCTGACTTTCGTCAAGCATTTACATAATTTGCTCAAAATAAATCCTCTGCAGTACAAATAGGTTTGGTTTCTCTCACCATCCGGAACATAAACATCATTTTCCAGGACTTTTACTTAGACAAGTAGATTTATTGTGAATATTGAATAGAAAATACAATCCATCTATGTCTCAATGCTTCTTTGACAGATTTCTACGCCATAGAACATGATGTTTAAAAAAAAATACAAAAAAAATACAGAACATTTTAACCCATCATCAGCACATTGGGAGCAAAAAATTACTACTGCTAGTTCTCATGACTTAGGGTTTTGGGGACCCTTTACTCCCCAGCCTTGCTGTCTAATTTCTGAGACCAGGCTATTTGTCCTAATATTTAAATTATTCTGGGTTCTACTCTTGGGCTTTAGAAGCTGCAGGCTCAGAAAGATCACTGTGACAGCTTCTGTTCAAACTACTCAAAAAGAACTGATTCTGTAAAGTGCTGACAGAAGCTGCCAGTTATGAGGTTGTGTCACTTAGGCTTTTGAGTAGTACATACAAAGTACAGCTCCGAAGATTTTGTTCTTTGCCTGCTGAGCTAAAGCTAGTGAATTGAATCCTGTGTCCTAAGTATGGAGTACACTCGAACTGCAGGTGGATGAGCAAAGTAGCTCTAAAGTTTCAAGCAGTTAAAAGTACTGCAGGTTACTAATGTAAAATTAAAACTTACTCAGATAAACCCTAAAGAGCTTGGTTGGTTGGTTTGGGCTTTTTTTCAATCAGTCCATGAATTCAGTAAGACTTTTTCATTCAAACAAAACCCAGCAAGTCCAAAAGGCTGCTCTAGTCTGCCGTTGCTGCTAATTACCACCCATGGGTGCTTCGGCAGCTGGTGTCTTGAATCCACTCGACAGCCCTGGCCACTTATCCCCCTTTCCTCCCTCACATTGACAGCAAATGTAGGAGGTGCCAGGGAGCCAAAAGAGTTCCCTGCCTTCATGGCAAATGGGATTTTCATCGATTACAACATTTCTGCCAGAAAAATGCAAAATGGTTGGGACAGTGAAGTGTTAATGACGGAGGAACATGCTCACTGTGCACAAATTCACACGAAGGATGAACACTAAACATCTAATGCCATACCACCACTGAAGGATTCAATTACATTCTCCTACATGAAGGAGCATTCAGAGATAAAGCTTCCATTCTGTGATTAAATGTATATGATACCTAAAACCATAATCACAAGATATGATTCTGAATACAAGACAGAATATCTGTTTTTGCTAAAAGGAGACTACATATTTAAGACAATAAATATCTTCCCCTGAAAAACCAGAAAGAAAGATTAACAATGAATTAGTGGCACAGTAGCAAGATAAGGCTATAACTAGTGTGCACAGAAAACTACAACTAGCGAGCAGAAGTATGTTATGGACAGGCAGTGGTTTCACAGGTAAGAGTTCTCACTCTTCTAATTGAGAATTATAAAAATTTCACTCATGAGAAAATATGTATGTGTCAGTAGCACAGCTGTGTCCAAAAAGTGTCTACATGTTTTCCTGCAGTTTTTCCTTCATTAAACATAAAGACACAGGACCTCATATTAGGAACTCTCTTTCACAGAATATTACCTTACTCAGGTTTTTTTTTAAATTCCAAATTGCCAAGTAACAAAAAAACACAGGATAACATAATGAAATAAGTTTACAGTTTTCATGCATGAAAAATTAACATCTCCCCTTTCATGCCACACATTCAATGGTCACAGAATTTATTACAGCGAGTTTTCATATTTCTCACACAAGTACTTGCCAGTACTTGAGTTTTTATTCAAAATTTCAGGATGGTTGAAGACTTTGTTGAAATACATCATGACAAAAAATATATATGTAACTGAGAAAATGATTTTTCATTTTCAAAGTTCCTATTCCACATGGTCATGGAAAAATCCTCCAGAGAACCAGAAGCAAAAAGCTTCAAAGGCAGGCCATAAGTAAAGACCTTCAAATACACAATATTTGTATAAAGAGTCAAGATTTTGAGGAAGCTGTGTTTTGCACTATTGTTGAATCCTTGGGTTGCTGATTGTGAAACCTGGCTTGCTGTAATAAATCTAATCTTCTAAATGAGTACTATAATAGAGAAATTAAACTACGCATGCTTCAGAAAATCTACTTGGCAATGATGTGACTCCTCTTTCCACCACTGGACACTAACGCACAGAACATACAATTTCAATAATCCTACCTGCAGGATGGACACAGTCTGTGAGAAGTGGTGCTGTTCCATCGTTGATGTGGAATAGAGAGCAGCTAAGGGATGATCAAATTTCTGAAGATAGCTGTTGCTGTAACCTCTGTGATCCAGGTCATGACACAGGCATGCAACTAAAAGACCCTTTCGCTACAAAAAAAATTGACACAAGCATGAAAAGCAAGATATATTTCCTGCCCCTAGATGTCACTCTCTACCCAAAATACTGTAGTAGAAGTTGCAGTATACCGACACTGCCTCCAAACAGCACATGTAGAAATATCCTTAAAAACGAGAGAAAAATGACAGTAAGGACATGCAGAATTTAAATTCTTTGTCCAATTGTAATTACATTATGCATTTAAAATCATTGTTGGACAGTAACATACTACTGGATGGACTGTGCTTCAGAAGAAATCTGCATTTTAAACAGTCTGAATCCTTACCATGTTTATTAAAACAATAAAAAGCACAGTTATTGAGGGAGAATAAACATGCAAAATGTATGATCTGCTGATCAAGACAGGTTCACTGAAGTTCAGTGCTAGATCTGCCTCTGCAACACTCCTAGAGATGTTAACCAAATCTCCTAGTGGGGCTTTTTCCTAGGAAGTCACTAACATGAGTCACAAATGCTGGACAATGCAATTGCAAACAAATAAAGACAGTAAGTGGGTTTTTTATATAATTAATCCTTAATATCCTGAAGAAATGGAGTCCCTGAAATCTATTTTTCAAAAGGTTTTCACACAGCTTATGTGTTTGGAAAAAAATTCATTAATGTTTATGACTCTGTCACTGTTGGCATGAATTATCATGAAAATTTATTCAGAGACCCAATAGCTTTGTCTTATAATTGGTTCTGATGAGTGTTGAGTAAACAAGGATAAGGCTATAAAATGAAGCAGAAAAAGAACACTGATTAACTATCTATTGAGTGCACAATATCCAACCTGGATACTACACTAAGAGACCCATGACTCTTGGGAAAAATGATGCCATTAGAAATATTATCACAAGTACACCATGTGCAGAAATAAGGTAGTAGCAACGCTAACTGTATTTCTGATTTTGAGACATTCACTTCTATTTTGAATGATATCTTTTCACTATTGCATATTGTGAAGTGTATTTTTAAGAAGCATATAAAAATCCCCAGATGATGCAGCAGCACATGTCCACACAGATCCTCAACAGAGGAGGAAGCTTTAGGAACATAACACACACCTCTATCACTTGAAGTCGTGCAGTAACAGCTTGTCCCAGTCTCCATGTCTCAGGAAGTCATTCTTGTCTCAGTCCTTCAGGATTAAACAATGCCTAATAAAAGTGCTCTGGTCCTTGTACCTGTTTTGGTACCTGCTTGATCCCAAATCTTTAAACACTACATTTTTCTCTATTTTTATCCAGATCAGTGTCTCCTTTACAGTATTTTATCTTCCCATCTCTAAATCTACTGACATTTGTGTCAGCATCCCTCACCTGAGATCAGCCCATCCCTAGATCCCCAAACTTTCTTTCAGCAGTTTCCTGTATTCCTAGATTCATCTCCAGCATCAAGAAAGGAGACTGCTGAAAAGAGCTGGAACATAGACTGGGATAAGGCACTCAAACAGACGAAGGCTGGCTGGAGTTTGCAGGGAAAAAAGACTGTTTCCATCTCTCTCAACAGCTGTCTCTTCTGCTCTCCCTTTCTTTCTTACTCTGCATTTCCAAAGACATGGGGCTACTATTTCGTTAGTACTGAATGTTATCAGAGCTTGAAAAATTCTCTGAGGCTGTACTCCACAGATTTTTTTTTTATTAAAGTAATACTGATTTTTTTTTTCAAACTTGTATAGCTTGGCCAAATTTCAGCATATGCCTGGCATATGTCACTTTTGCATTTCAGTGTCAATTTTCAAGTCTCTGCTTTACCGCTGGATAAACTAGACCTTTTCAAATGAAAGCTCACCAAGTTTCATTTTACTCTTATACACTGAACAAAACTTTGATTTCTACTGGCATGTCTCTTTTAAAGAGCCAAACAATTATGCCTGGAATTTCCCCAAATGAATCACCTTGAGGAAGTTAACAAAGCCTGGAAAATTATAGCCCAAATGGATAATATTTGGCAGAGTTATACACAACTGAAAACAAGTTCTCCAAGTCAGAAGTTTCATGTAACATTGATTAGAGACAGCACTCCCTGTTGTACCATAATTCAGAAGAAAAACAAGTGACAGTTTTCCATACTGTGTATTAACATTCTAAGCCTTCCATTTTACTAGTTATCTTTTCCACTTTGTGATCAGTTTAAAGTTTGGCTCTTCTCCTTTACTCACATAAGTCAGCTGGCCCTGCAACCCTTGTCCTCCTATTCAGGATCTCCCATACCTCACAGTGTTCAATGTCCATGGTGTTTCCCTCCCTCACAGAGGGACAGATCTGACAGCTAGTGAAATAATTAAAGACTGTGGTTGTAAGTGGGCAGGGAGAACCCCAAAACTTAGACACGGATTCATAGCAAATCAATCACTGCTTTTTAAGGGGCAGTCCTGAAAAACATGACTAGGATTAGCAATCTGAGTAATACTCCTCCCTCAAACTCTTTACTCACATCCATTCCTCCATGAAGACCTTTACATACACTCTGCCTGAGCTGACAAAAAAAATTCTAGCACAGAAAATGTACTTGAACAGCAACTGACAGCTCTGATGAGGTGTGGCAACCGATACCATTGTGTCACCTACCTCTAGATCAGTGAAGAGGCCCTGGTTGTTCTGCAGTATGGCATACATGCAATGTGCGACAGTAACTGCATGCTTCCAGTTGTGGTAGGGCACGCGGCGATAATTCTTCTTCACAGACATAGTAAATCGGCACAGCTTTTCAAGTTCAAAGCTAGGAGGAAAACGATTTGGTCAGAGACAAGAAATGGGAATGAGAAAAACAACCAGCAGAGGGGAAAAGATGGCCTTTGATTTACCCTTCTCGCTAGGATTGACTCTCACTGGGGATGACTCATTGAATGACATGAAGAGTCACTCAAGTTTGGCAAGGACAGAGGAGCGTGGATGCCTGACAATGCTCTTAGTTTAATCTGTTAAATTTGGGAACATAAGCCATGCTACCCAGCTCAGTCAATACTGAGCATGACCTTCCCTGCTCCCAGAAACTTGAAGTGATATCTTTCAATTGCTTATTCAACTTGAAATATAGTACGACTCCGCATCTAATGGACAATTTGAAAACATGATTTGTGATAAAAAAAAAAAATCAGGGATTTTTAAGCAGAGGACCTAGAAGAAATGAACCTGATTAAACAGAGGTGCTCCATATTGACATTGTGAGAAGCAGATTTTATATTTCTAATACTTGTAGATTTTTCCTCTTTCTTCTGTGAGTTTAGACTCACAGAACAGAAATTCACATCTCCCGTTTTCTTCACTTCTCACCAAACAATATTTTGTGAAGTCCTAAATCAATGTATTTTTCCCTCATAAAAAGGAAGTTTTCTTTTTAATTTCCATGTTTTAATCATTTCTTGGGTATATCAGGAAAGTGGTACTAATGTTCTAGTTTTGCAGTACTTGTGGGGTGAGGAAAAAACCTGAATATCTCTGACCTATGCGTAAAAATACAGACACATCTACTACATGGAAACAGGCAGAAATGTGTATTTCTACAGTTGTGTGCTGAGCAACTTAATTATTATTCTCAGCCTCAATCTGACATTAGGAAAAACAGAGGCATATTGTCTTTCAAAAAACTTTAAGCTTTCTTTTTTAATTCTAGAAAGTCAGACAGCGAAAGAGCTCTTGTTTAAAGCAGTACCTCATAATTCAGAATATCACAATAGTAACTTACATCTACATCCAATCTCAACTCAATGGTTATTACAAGAGAGTACAATTCTAGCCAAAGGAAAAATCATTATCTGTGATGGCTCAACATAGAATACTACTACTTTGTCCACTGCTGTATTTTGTATATTTGATTAAAGCAGTAAAGTTTTATTTCTTCAGAAGAGAAAATGTAGTGAGTATGATAGACTTTTCTCTGAAATCTTACCTGGACAGGACAATTATACATTATATAGGTAAATACTTTAAGGCACAACCTTATTCCTCAATATATTAAAATCAAATTTAAGTCCTAAAATTTTTGGTTTTGTTCCAAAGATTTGAGAAGTTTTGTTCCTTCAGGAATTAAATACAAGTCCTGTTACAACAGTCTCCTTTTCAAATATTTTCCTTGCTTTTGTTTCCGTATTTTTATATGTGAAACCCGAGGTTCATTTGAAAAACATCAAGTAGATACCAATTCTTTCTCATGAAAGCTACACATTGAAAGGAAGAGACTGGGAGGCAGAGAGAGAGATGAGAACAGAACCTGACTGAAAATACGAACCCCAGGCATGCATCCACAGCCATGCAGTCTGGAATGGAAACAAGCTAACTACACTGAGCAGGAGGGAACTGTGTTCACAAGAGTCACCCACTTTGCAGCATTGAGGAAGTCTGAGAAGGACCCTCCATTTTGACTGCACACTTTGAGGGCATCCATTCAGTTAGAAAAATAAAATGAAATGCCAGCAAACATTTCCTGAATGTTGCTCCCTTTTGTAGGGAGGTACTTCCCCTTTCAATTGACCATCTGTAGGTTTTCTGTCATTTGGAGCAGCTCCTTTCTTTTAGCAATGGGCCATACTTACCCAACCACTGATCTTAGCAATGATAAGAGACACTGAGAGAAATGACACCAAATGAAGCATTTAATTTGAAAATTATTCACTTCCATAATTAATGCATAACTATGAAAAAAATTTATTCATTTAGCAAGATAAGATCTGATCTTGGTTTACTTTTACCATATAAATTAATTTCAGCAACTATACATCTGAAAAATCAGTTTTCATGCACTTTTCTCTCCTTTTTGGGAAGAATACTTTTTTGTTGCCTTTACCATCTTCTGTCTGAAAAGCAAAATCATCTCAGAACCAAACTATTTTTCTGTATATTGGAAGGACAACTGTTAGAATGATGTAATTTAACATCACTGTTCCCAGATTTTATTAACTAAGGACCAAGAAGGTGGGACAAGAAATCCAGACTGTTTATTACTGCTCTGTACAGACCAAACATAGTAAGTAAACATCAAAGAAAATAGGCCTTGAATTAGGAAGTAATATCAAAAATTATAAGTAAAAAAATATAAGTAAATAAACACAGACTTAACAATTAAATAAAGAAATAATATACTTCATACCAGGCTGTCCCACAGGACTGGTGAACCATGTAGACAAAAATGGCAGGCCAAACATCTTCATATGGACTGATATCAAAATGGTATCTAAGAAAAAAGTTTCAGTTTAGAGAAGACAAATACCTTTTCATTGTTACTAAAACCAAGTGAAAATGACTAGGAAATGTATACCCAGCAAGATTCACTTCTTTCTGAATACAGACAAAAAGCTGAATTTACAGGTTATATTTTTCAGTAATGTCAAGTTACGTATTTCTGCTAAGGTCAATGGAACTATGCTTATAGTTTCATACAATCATTTAGTAATTTATTTTGGAAAAGATTCTTATGATCGAGTCCAACAGCTAGCTTTTGGCTTTGTTTACATAACAGAAATATATATCTTTATCTAAGGATCCACAGAGTAAGTACTAGACAAAAAAAAAATCTCAGGAACAATGACAGGTTTACAGGCATTCCTAAAAATATTCAGGATTTTCTTCCCAGGAATAGTAAAGATGGTGTCTCTAATAATGTATTTACTGGGTTTTTTCCCAACTATTTCTATCATGAATTGCATGAGACTCTAATTTTGATAGAGGAAAAAAAAGTTTTCACTGGCTAATAGAAATCAAGCCAAAACTTCAAAAATTCAACATTTAATACCATATTTTTAATGTTTCATTACCTGAAGACTTCTCCCCTCCCCTGATAAGAATACTGAGGCCTAATTTTAGGGACTCAGGACAGAAGAACTGTTTTTCCTTCAATCATTAATTAACCCTTTCCCTGCACTTTCTGTGCTGCAAGTCCTGTATTTTTTCTCCATGGAACCTTAACTGCTTGGCACGCTGCACAGCACAGCAGCTGTGAGAGGACTGAAGGTAGCTGAATTGCTTGGAAAACGGTGAAATGTATTCTGCTTGAACTAAAGGATGCTAATATAATTTAGAATGAAACCTGTCATCTTTGCAAGTAAAATTCATTTTTGCTGAGGAGGTGGGTTATATGATATCACCTAACAAAGCACAAGAAATTGTATTACAAAGAATAAGCTTCTATTAGGGTGTAATCCTGCAAGCTGTTAATGCTCTGGCATTCAAGCAGATCACTTCAGCATGTAATGAACTTTAACTGTAAGCAGTCCCTGTTAAGCACGGGCTCTCACGTTGCTCCCAGCTACAATGCTCAGTGCTGAACAGAAGTGAGTGAGCTCTGGAGATGAGGTTTAAAAAGACAGCTTAGGTTTTGTGACTCAACAGCTGATTTTAGGCACCTGGTTACTAGAGTAGAATTTATTGTCCTGGACCAAAAAGTGCCTTAAAAACGTGGGGGACTGGCCACTGGCCACTGAGTGGGGACTGGCCACTAAAATGCAGATAGGGGTTCATCTTCAGCATACAGCAGCTGAAAATAACTGAATTATGTCAGAGAGTCTAAAAGGCTGAATGGGAAGTCCTCCTCCAAAGTTAGGCTGCAACTCTACCCTCTAGCACCTGGGATTTGTAACTGAATTATCATGTTCCCCTTCTTCAATAAGCACAAGCATATGCACAACACACACATACATCCATACTTGAAACACAAAAAAAAAGAAACACCCCCTACACACACACACACACGCCAAAACCAAACCTAAAAAACACACACAACCCAGAAAACACCAAGAATGAGCTGGGAGATATATTTTTAATTCTAAAAGATATCCAAGGGGATGAGATCATGCATTGGATCTTAAGCACTGATGTTCCAAGTTCAGCTTCCTCTCTGGCTCTGAGCTGACGGTAACTTGGAACTATAAGAATGAAAGCTCATCTCTACAAATCCTAGGTAAAAACTAATGCTCAAAGCAAATATTGTATCTACCCATTCCTGTGGAAAAATTCTGACTACATATAAATTTATATCTTTGATGAGTAAATTTTGTTCACAGGTCATTATGTACAGCTAAGTATAAGAAAGCCAAAGATAAAACCACCATGATATTGCTGTAGTTCAATAACAAAAGTGCTTCCTAAAAAAACTCCACTACAAATAAGAAAAAATAATTAACAGGCTATATACTACTGCTGCTACATTAGAAAAATACTTACAGCTCAATTTCTTTATAAATATGTGGAGGCAGTGTACAGTGCATGAGGTTTTGCCACTCTTCTGCTGTACAAACACTATGGTAGGATAGCTTCTCCATCGTTACACGGTAAATACACTCTGAATGACGAATTCTGTGGTACATCTGAAAAAGTAAAGCCATGCATGAATGTGGGATTTTAATAAAGAAAAAAAATTACTTCCTGTATTCAAGCAGTGATTATTACAATACACATCTGCAGAAATGACAGTGCCTTTAGCTGCACAACTTCACACATTAGAAAAGTGACAGATTACATTGAATTCAGTACTTCTGGGAAACTAGGCCTTCTATCTACCCACTCGGGTAAATATTGGCTTAACTGACTTTTAACTGCATGTGAGCTCTCCCAGGAAAAACAGTCCAAGTTCAGGAGTGAAAAACAGAGCTAAGTCCCTTGCAAAATTCTAATAGACAGAAAACCTATAACAGGACACAATTCATATTTTTATGCCACTGTATGAATTCTATTAATTGGTACAAATCACTGCTATATATGCACAGCAAAAAGTATGTGGGATGTTTATCACACCTACATTGCTATTCAGTATGAAAAATAAGCAGAGTTAATTACTGAGAGGTCAGACATGGCATGGCTTGCAAACAAGTGAGGACATAACAATGTATTAGTTAAACAATCCTCTGAAGCAGAACGCCCTGAATGGTAACACTCACCCTCTAAAAGTAGTGAACTCACACACAACTGAATGTGCACAGTCCCAAGTGTAATTTATATGCAGGCCATTCTACCTGCCTTGACCCAAGTGAAACGACTTGAGGCACCTGGTAATAAAATTTGCTGCCCCAGTGTACCACTGGGATGATATTGGTAAAATTAATTAATGTAAATCACCAGGCTTAACTGGCATTGCATTTTATCTTACCTCCCATGCATATAACTCAGTTCTTCTGCATTGCATTTTTACAGAATTTATTGAATTTTCATACATATATAGTAATGATCATTACATTGCTTATGTTTCCTAAAGGCATAGTAAATTTTGAGATGATAAAGGGTTCGAGGACAAATCTAGAAGCATGGATAATTACAAGTAGATACCACAGCATATATGTGTAAAAATTGATCTTTGAGTATTAAGAATATGGATTTAAGAGAATGTATAGCATATCTCCATTCCCCAATTAAATTTATAAAATGTAATCTGAATTTATAAAAGTAAATAAGAATCATACTTTTTAGTGGAAAAGGGAAGACAGATAGCATTTCAGAGCTTGCTCTCTTGGTTTAGCTACACAAAATTGATATATCCAGAATATGGTTATTTCAAATGAAATCCTTATCATCATCTTAAAATAGAATTATTCACCAAGGAATACAGTGTTAATTCAACGAAATAGACTTACAAATCATTTTAATAATCTGTAACATCAAAATACTTAAGTATTCTCGTAACTTACAAAAATGTAAATAAAACTTACATTAGCACAGTGTAAGGCTAAAGCACAAAAGACTGCAAACATTTTAAAGTTGTTCTCATCAGTTTTAGAGAAGGCACTTCCACTTATTTTGTTCACCATCTGCACAACACCTATTACACTTCCTCGGCTCACAATAGGCATGCACAGGATATTTCTGGTTGTGTAGCCTGTGTAGAGGTCTACTTCTCTGAAAAGCCATAAAGGAGAAATCAAAAAGAGAAAAGAGTTAATACCAATTGATTCTCAGAAATGTTGATGTACAATATACTGAATCATTTTAAAGTACACCTAATTAGTACCTGCAAGAATTTCACCCTCAAAACCCTCAAATATTTTTATCTACTGTGTCATACTTAGAAAGAACTTTTTAATCCTTTATTCTCCATTTGCAAGACAAAGAATTAATATTGCCTCAAACACAGAGGTAAAGAACATTTGGGTATTCTTAGGCATGCTATTTGTTAGTGAACTGTTTTTCTCCCCTGAAACTAACGAGATTGCAGGGAGACTGGTAATGAAAATTGGCAACAATCTAACTAAATTTTTCTCCATTATATTAATATTTGATAAAATAATACTTTTATTTGTATCTTAAAAGTATCTCTGATGGCTAAAGCATTTAATAAACATCTATAATTACCTCCTCATCAGAGGACCACAGCTCCATGAATGCATCTCAATATGAAATTTAAGTAGTAATTTTATGTAAAAGGTTTGATGAGCTATCTTCCCCTCCAATGAAAAGCATCCTACCTGTTAAAGCGTGGGTCTGCATAGGCATCAGGGATGTTAAGGACTTCTCCTGTTCTTGCCACTTGACCAGCTATTCCTTTTTCTATAGAAAATCTGGAGAAAATAAAAACGTGTATTAGCCAAAATATGGAAAACACATTTTTCTAGAGGAGTCTGTCTTGGGTGTTCCCAACCAGCGCCATTTTCTTGCTTTGAGGAGAAAAATCTTACAACAACTAGTAGCACATAATAAAACAAAAAGGATATCCTAACAGGTACTTTCTGAAAACATTTTATATAGCTACATAGTTTAATACACAACATGCCATAACATTACCATTTTAGTGATAAAAATTCAAAATCTTCAATAACCCAGGGGATTATCCCTAAGAAACGCAACATTTGTACAGAATCTGAGACTTGTGTTTACATTTAAAAGGTATTGATTTCATCATGACTTTTACATATTCATTGCTTCTTAGGACACAGCAAAGGCAACATGAAACTTGTTTCTTTGGGTGGTGTATGTGTGTATGTTTTGGAAAAAGACCAGTGGAAATCTCATAGCTAAACATTATATGTATTTACCATATAGACTTGGGAATGACTAGCCTGTTTCATGACAATCAAACAATGCCATGGTACTAATTGCATCCCTTAATCACCACAAGGAAGCTAAACACGACAAATATATTCCTAAGTTGTATCAGAAAAATCTGCACGTCTGTCTTGTGAATAAATAATTTTCAATATTTTGACATAAAGCGGCTATGACATAAAAGCAGAAGATAATTTATGGAGAAAAACACATAAAAAGAATCATACGTGGAACGCTTTGAAGTCTAAACGTACCCTGATACTACCCTGGTGCCTGGTATTGAAGTTAGTGATAAAGCTGTCAGGATTTCACCCTGCACACCTGACTTTAAGTTAGATTTTTCTATTGCTTTTTATGATAGGTACATCACATCAACTTCAGACTCCTTCCTGATGACTCACTCAGTGTCACTTTCTTACAGATATTTAACTTGCACTTCACTTTCAGTATACAGTACCTGTGAAATGGCTCACACCCTTGCACTTAGAATCAACATTTCAATAACATACAGAGAAGACAGAAAGATATAAGCAAGAAAAACAATTATCAAGAAGGAGTATGAAAGTGCATGTTAAAGCAGGCCATCTTCTTTAATTTACACCACCTCCTTGCTTGTCAGTACGCAAATTGCACCAATTTTTATTCCTTCCATTCTCACTCACACAATGGTAAGTGGGAGTAAGTTTGTCTAAAGGAGTCTTAGTGAAGACATGAATCACATCTCATATTGGCCCAGAACTTTGAAAGTATAAGGAGGAAATGAAAAAAGTTCTGATAAAAATCAACGCTGAATATTTTAGGAAAATTTTAGTACAGGATACTTAGTCATAAAATTCTTTACTTTTAAGAAGCTGAAAATCTGAAACCTGTATGCCTTTGAAAATCTTAGTCTGAATCTATTAGGGATTCATCATTTTTGAAAAGTGAAAAGCACTATATTTACTTTGTTGTTTAGCCTCTTTCATTAAAAAAGTGAATAAGTGCAAAAATTAGGTACCTGTGACATGAAGCAGAAATACACATAACTTTTAGTCAGAGAATCCTTTCTAGTCATTACCAGATAATACACATTTTGAAATTCACCACTTCAAGCATTGTTCAGTATCACAATTAATTAAAAGTTTGAAAATACAAATTCACTAAAAAATCTAAATGAGATTCACATAAAATCTAAATGAGAAAAGTAAAATTAAATTACTGAGCTTGAAATCTTCAAAGTGAATGACCAATCCATACTCAACTCCACATTTGCCTAATCCATCCATAAGAAGTACAAACTGTGATCTCCTTGCTTTGGATGTGCTGGAATGGCACACATTTTAATTCCTCTTGGGAACCCTCTTGGGAAAAAAAGTCCCAAACTGGCAGACTATGGATTAGGTGCACTATTACCTGCACCTTTACCTACCTCAGAACACCTCTGTTTTTTTCCCAACATGATTTCCAAAAGGACCGCCTCCGGAAGACGGCATTTCCAGGAGTGACGTTATAGCTTCAGAGACGCTGTTTCGATGGCACTGCAATGTCATTCCCAGAAGTACTACCTTCTGGAGGCGGGTCCTGGTGGGAATGATATCACAGTATGACAAGTATTGTCAGGGTACCTGCAGATAGGCACAGAAACTGGGTAATAAAATGCCTGCACATCCCTAGTTATAATGAAACTGCACTCTTCTGCTAGTTGTTCTTACCTTATTTCTTTGGTCTTCTTGAAGACAGGTTTTCCATCATTTTCTTCTCCAATATCAAAAAGGTCTGAATACAGCTCCTTATTTTTGTGGTCAACCTGGAAGAGTGCACACCTATCTGCATTCACCAGGTTTTTTGCATATATCTACAGACAAAAAACAAAACTAGAGTTAACGGTCATGCGTTGGATTATCTCCAGTCATTTATCTGACAAAAACATACATCCCTGTACAATAAAAGTTTTGAGAAGCTATCCATTATGGAAATCTGTTTGAAGGAGCAATCTTTTAGGATACAATTCAGAAGTAAAATCTTGAATTCAATATTTTCTCTGTAAATTTGAGTGTTCTCTTCAAGAAATGCAGGAATACCTTCAGAGACTTGAAAGTTTCCCCCCCAAAAATAGGCTTTCCTGTTATTTTTCAAGGCTTTCTAGAATAGTACCTTTCTTCCCTCTATGTTTAGATACTATTCACCTTAACCTCATTTTAAATAGCTAAGTTAGAGCAAGACCTAAGAACAATTTTGGCTTTTTGCCTTCATCTTCAATGCAATTATATTGGTATTTAATATCCAGCAGAGAGACATGACAGAGACTGTAGTGCTTGCTTCTAAAAAAAGCTAAGTGTGCCTGTAAAAAACAATGACCAAATGATGTTCATGGGTCCCTTCCAAGCCAGAAATATTTTGTGACACTTTGATTCTGTCATTAGAGGTATCATTATGGATTGCTTTATGCAGAGGGATAGGAAATGAGCGGTACAGGGTACAGGGCTGTACCCTCCTGATGTCAGGGACAGTACTTGCACAAGAGCTGAGACTTAGAAATTGTGCAAAGAAACGCCTAAAGGTACCAGCCACAGCCAAGGAAGTACCACAGTACAGCAACAGACTTGCATGGTCTCTATCTTACTTTGAAGCAACTAGTTTTATCTCAGCAAAAATAACTCCCGGAAGCACTGACTGTCAGAACAGAATCTTGTCTTGGGAACACAGCAGCTCTTCACTGAAGTATTTCTCAGACATACAATAGCCTTTCTCAGAAAAAAAGGAAAAAGTGAGACAAAAATCAAACAAGGATCACTGTGTTAAGATGCCAACATACAGGCACAAGAACCTGCTCTATCCAATTCAGATAGGCCTTCTGTGTTTCTTACTTGCTCAGAAAGTACAGTAACTGCATGGTGGAGTATGATCTGAGGTGGATCTGTCTCCACTTTATATATAGTACCTACCAAGTCATTCAGCTACAGAAAGAGGCTAACAAAATCTTGGTGTGCAATGCATGCAGTTGGTATGTTTTAAGGATTCATAAGACTTCCAAATGAATGATCTGCCCCATCCCCTCTCTCTTGTCTTCCAAAAATAAAAATAAAACAATGAAGTATTTCATTTCACACAAATGCAGATGGACAAATGTTACAGCTCGGCAGAAAAAAACTCCTATGAGATGAAAAATCATTAGCTGAGAGACTCTAGTTCTATGCCATATGAGGGGAACTGCACAGATACCATCTAGCCCAAGTCCAGAACTTGGAAGGCCCTCCCATACAGACTGGATCTGTGTTCAGGAAGATTCTGTTGTCTACTCCATTTACTCCATCAGAACAGGAAAGTCAGGGACACTGAAATCTAAGAGGTAAGACTTGTGCAATTTTTCTCCCTTAGAGCATTAAGAAATTTAAAGATCTTAACCACTTGGACTGCTTATTCATTTGCTCAAAAGAGAGTGAACAGAAATTGCCAAAAGGACAAGGGGTCCAGTAAATGCTTCTATTCAGATACTGTATCAGATTTCTTTGTAAAATCTATGGCACAGTGTTGATTTTATACAATTAATCTTTTGTGGTTTAATGCATATGACTCAAGAGCTTACCTTGGTCATGACTCATGCTTTTCAAAAATGATTACTTAAACAGTACTAACTGAGAAATAGTTAATGGGATGAGAGAGTTTTACTTCTCTAAATCCCTTGTTCAAATCCTGACCAGTGGTTGAAAGAGAATACCAGTACAAAAAGCACATTCTGCACTGTCAGTAGGGAAGCCAGGGACCACCTTTCACATAAGCTGCTTGTAACTATTCAAGCATATGGGCAACTTGAACTTTTACTTTCCTTCCTTGCACATACATTCAAAAACACCCTTATACCACCAGCTTTGCTGAGAGATTTTGATGACAATAAAAATTAAAAGAATGGAAAGAAACAGACACATTTGTTCTTTAATACTGCAGGAACAAATCAAACCATAAGTGCAATCACTACAAGGTGAAGTAGTGAGAAATTTCTCAGTTTCTCAGAAGAAACTGAGTTCTGTGTCTCACTGTGAGAAAAAACAGAATAAGCCACATAATGATAAAATCACGCTCCCATAAAATGGCAATAAATGTACAAACACATAATTCAGCTAATTGGCTCAAGAAAGAGACAACAGCTACAGCTTAAAAGGAAGCTGAGTATGAAACATCAGACAGGTTAAAATAGAGAATCATGATGCAGCCAAGTGTTGGAAAAGATGATGAAAGAGTAAGCATATTTTACTGCCAATTGTGTTTTCCACCAGATCTCTATTCACAGGGAAGAACAGGGAAGAATATCAATATTGGTTCTCAATGCCATATGTTATGTTATACCAGTTCTTTTAAATGCTAAGCTATTTTTAAGAGGTTCATTTGAATTGGAAAAGTCAATGCTCAGAAATGTGTCCTATGTGCAGAATTCCTGACTGTGTACTAACTAGAATAACACAAACACTGCAGAATATTTTCCATTACTAATTCACGTTTCTAAATAAAACCACTTTATTGTTGTTTGTGTTCTAACATCGCTCTCTTTGAATAGTCTAGCTAAGAATATCACTTTGAAGACTGGGGCACGTATGAAGGCTCCAAGTACTCCAACAGAGTACTGTTGGAAAGTAATTTTTTGAATGTGAAAATTTTAAACAATGGTATCAGAGACCTGATTCAGGTTTATACTTAGGAAAAAGAACTGCAGAATTCAATGAATGTACATAAAGCTAAAAAGCATAATTCACATATCAAACACTCAAAACGTTATAAACAACCAGTTCACGCACATTTGTTAACACTATACAAGAAATAATTCTGAATTCAAAATTTATTTAGAAACTCATAAACTGCTTCTGAACAGTACTTTAATTCCTTAATTAATTATTTCAATGGGAAGAACTAACCACTTGGCTTTAGTGGCTTCTATAAAACATTGACTGTCCCTCTAGTTATGGGTGTAGTTTTCCAAGGGCTTACACATCTCATTCAATAACTAGAAAAAATACCCTAGGAGTAATTTTTAAACTCTCTCCCTTGCTACACAGCAGTGTGCAGTAGCACTACAGACAGCTTCAGTAGTGACAGTAGTGCTACGGACAGCTTCAGCAGTGTTTTGCAGCATGTAGCAAATTGAACTTAGGAAGAAGGAATGAATATAACATGCAGAAATAAAAAGAAAACCAGAAGCCTTTCTGTTACAATTTTCAAAGTTTCTCAGAACATAATAGTAACTATTTAGTTTGGAGACAGTCCTGTTTCACTCCTTATGAAATCTGTGAACGGAAGTTGTCGCAAAAATGACAAATCGAGCCGTCCTTTACCACCTTTTCTATATAGACATGTTTATACTGTTTGCATTATGTGTTCACTACAAACAGCCCATATATTTCAATGCCATCATGTCTTCGAGGGAAGGAGAATGAAGGGCTTTAATACCTACAACTAATAAACTTAGACGTGAAAAAGACAACTTACCATTATATGTTCAAGTAGAGAATCTATTGCAACTATATTATCAAAATATGTTCTGCAGAGAAAGAGAAGTCAGTAAACATTGGCATTTAGTCAAACACTTCTCAAATTAGTGTCAAAGGCTCTTGTTTCACTATGGCATAACACGGAGCCTGAAAAGGTGAGGACAAACCACTGCACCTTGAAAATCACTGACTGGCTTGCTACAGCACAAGGGAATTAAGAAATGGTCCTAGCTCTGTTCCCTTAAGCCATTATTCTACAGAATTGAGAATATTCTTTATTATACATAGAATTCTCTCTGTAGAAAAAGGAAAAGACTACCAAATATTGCCTGCTGTGAACTGAATAGGCCCCTACTGAGCAACACCAAGAATGCATCAAAATGCTTTGACACATCTAACACACTGAAAATTTTAAAAGCAGAAGTAAAAAGGAAAAGAAAAGAAGTAGAAAACAACAACAAAAAATCAATTTATTTCAAAATATCTCATTAGGCTTACCCATGTTATGCTCTGAGAACTGAATAAAAGTGTGTAGTGCAGCTAAATCCACATCATATTATCTAATCCTTAACACTATATAAAAGGCAACTATTTAAGAAACTCTTAATAGGTCTTCTATATCAACAGCAGTTGAAGTAAGGAAATGATCTTGTAACTTAAAAAATTAAAAAGAATTTTAAAAAATCTCAGTTTCACAGCAAAGTGGTAACTGTTCAAGGACATTGAAAGATAAAGGTCAAACTTATTAGTAAAAGAAGTCTGAATCTTCCACATGCCGAGTATTAATAACCCTTGGTTTACAATATTCCCAGCAGCCAAAAGGCATTGACCTGTGACCTTGAATATATACACAGCTCAGTTCTGTTTGGGTCTAGTGGAAAGGAGATACAAAATGCACTGGTCTTACATCGTCAGGGACGTGAAGATGTGGAGCACTGAATACTCTGCCCTTTCTAAAATGTTACAGAACATGTCCCGGTGACATTGCACACTGACAATTTCCTCACTGAAAAGGAAATTCTCCCTCCGTGTTAGAAAAGATACAGACCACGTTCAAGAGAAAACTAATTATTTTCTTGCTGATACAAGTCTGTGCCTACATAAAGTTTGTAAAGACATTATTAAATGATATCCCAGTTTTGCGCCTTAAAACACAGACTTTCTTCTTTTATTGAAACTAAAAAACTCTAGTGACTGATAATGCTGTATGAGAATTATTTCTTATAGAAAGGCATAATAAATATTTGCAGTATTTATTACTTATTATCTTAAAAACATAAAATAATTACAAAATTCTTTACAACAATCTCAGTACTATGCCAGTCCAAGAAAAAAAATTGCCAGTCCATAAATCTGGATAGATTAATATAGTTTTTTGGTAAACTAGTTCAGTATGGATATTAGCAACATAAAAGCACTCTGGGAAGGAATAAAATGGTGCAAGTCTTGGTAAGAGTGCCATTTGGGAAGCATGCTCTGAATTATGTTGAAATTAAAGAATAAGGTCATGCTGAGGAAAAAGCTCAGAAAAACATCTGGATACAACCAGCTTGCCCTCCTTGCAAGGGGCAGACTCCTCCCTGTAGTTTATTACTCTCCCTCCCAGCTGGGTCAGCTTGGCTGCCTACATTCCTGAGCAATGGCATAGGAATTTTGGACATCCTCTAATCTCATCAGTTTGAGAATTGTTCATCAAGACCCACAGAAATGTTTGCAGCAAAAATACGAGACATCTCATTTTTCCACAGTATCATCACTACTTTGTGATGCACTTTGAAATTCTTCTACCAGCTAGTTTCATAAAACACTGTCAAGCACTCCAGACTGATTTACCAAAAATACAGCTCTGGTTTAACTTTTAATTTATTGGTTACCTTTGCTATTTAAAGATTCTTATAGCAATGACAAAGAAAAAGAGATGAAGGAAGAGTAGCTCACCTAAGACACTAAACTGATTTTGCAAGTGTAAGCTCAAGCTTTCACACTCTTTCTGTGCTTTCAAATTAATCTTGCCTTATACGGACAAGAAACTAAAAGCAAACATATTACATGCAGTAAAAGTCTTTGAAAATTAAAACAGAGCCTTCAGAAAATGCATGGAAAGAGCAACCATGTGGCAGTCCTGATTCTTCAAGAATTTAACTGTGAAGTCCAAATATTTATGAATACATGCATTCATGTCCAAAAAATTGTTGGGAGCATAGGGGAAGCTGAAGCACACTAAACAACTTTCTGTAAAGTCCTTTCAAGCCTTCTAAAATTGCCATGAGACACTAAGCCTATCTTTCCTTCTAAAAAGATGGCCACATTTAACTCTGACAGAAGAGGTGGGGAAAAAGAGGAAAAAAACCCCATGCAAAACCCCACAAGAAAAAACAACTTCTGTAAGGTAAAAATGTCACATTTTCATCTGCACCACCACCAGAAAAAAAATTATGAAAGGTATCCACCAGTGCCACACATACCACTTGTTCATGTCCCTGTGCTGAAGTTTGCCCACCCTCTGAAGTGTGCCTTTGCACCTGCTTGTGAGCCACAGTGAGTAGCTTCCACTACTGCTATTGAGTGAACACAGGTAAATTGGAAGAGCCACACTAGAAAAGCTCATCAAAAACTCATGAGATTATCTTGCAAATCACACTTACTTTGATACATCAAGCAAGAAGTCATTCAGTTCAGTCTGCTTGGCAAGGCCCCGGCACACCTGGAAGCACAGATCATAGAACCATTTGCTCCAGAATGCTGATGTCAGAGGGAAACTGAAGTCCCATCCCTTTAATTTGCATGAAAAAAACACCACTGCTTGTGTGTGTGTGTGTTGTGTGTATATATATATACACACACAGACATATATGCTACATCGCTATATAAAATTAAAGTTGAATTTGTGTGCTGGATTTCAATTTTAGCTATCTAGCTGCTGAGTTAAAACTGTGAAACACAAGTAAAATCTTTCCTAAGACTCACTTAAAGCTGTTGGTTTTTACACTTGTTCATGCTGTCTCAAAGGCTGTCACTGACTGCGATTATGGAATGAACATTTCCTTATCCAGACCCCTAGATCTTCTAAGAATATCAAATATTTTGTTTCCCTTCTCCCTTACCACATTTTTGCCACTTTTTTTCCAGGCTGCAATGTAGCATATAGACACAACTGTAGTCTGACATCAGGCAAGTTTAACTAAGTTAAGCAGCAGATGATATATGCTCAACTTAGGGAGAAATCAGCATGAATATGAATACAGAAAATAGTATGCATACTTCTTTTTAGAAGCAAAATGCTAGATGAAGCAAAGCTTTCAACTGTATTTTTACTTCACTTATTTGCATACTTGGTATCTGAAGCACAATTGTACATCTGTATATTACTAGAAAAAGCACTGAGGCCAAAAGTAAAACAAACCTCTACTCTTGTACATTTTACACTCACTAGTAAAGTTTGAACTTTTATCTGTGCTATGCAGATACAAAATTCCAGATCAAAACTCTTGCATTCTTCTCATGCAAAAAAAAACTTGGGAAGAGCAAGCCTTCTCCTTAGAAGAAGGAAAAGAAATAAAAATGATCAGTGGACAAGCTTGAACTTAACTTTCCCTGTTGTGTTTCGTTAGATGTGAAAGATTTCTCAATCAAGGAGAGAGTAATTCTTACATAGCTGAAGCTACAACTGCATGCAATTGCAATTCTACTAGTGTACAACAGTCTGTGCCAGCCAATTCTGCCTAGATGGGAATGACCACCCCCAAGTCAGTGACTTCCAGAAGCAGAAAAAATTAGAGCCTAGAGGAGAAAAGCAGGAAGCTTTCTGCATATCTTCTGACAAGTGTATGAAAGACACATTGAAAAAAAGAATGCCATGAATTTCCTCTTGGGAGGTGACAGAAGAATCTGTTTTAGCTTCTTCTCTGAGTCGACAGAATATGTTCAGGTTCAGTGTTACCACCTTCTGCTAGCTGAAGTAACAAAACCTATTAGAAAAGCTGCTGGGGTTTGCTAGAGCAGCTTGACACTGAAGCTCCATTAGGCCCCCAGCTAGGGACAGCATGAAGCATCCTTAGTGGCAGTAGTTACAGGACCATGAAGCAGCTAGTGAGGATGGCTTAAAATAGGCTTTGCTAGCAACACTTCATAATTTCAAGCCAAATACCAAAGCAGGAGGAAAGCAACCAGTAAGCCTAGCAGTTGCCTTTCCACAAGAAAAAGAAAACAAAACAACCCTGCAAAGTTATGATAATCTGCTTTAATCATTATTTATATTTATCTACTGTCTTCAAATTTCTTTCCTTTAGTACAAATATTGGTTGTTATTTGATCCATGATTGCAAGTGAGGAAAACTAGTTCAATGAATACCAAAAAAGTTAGCATATTTTTCCAGGTTCAAGGAAGGGGCTTTAATCAATGCTTTAGCAATGACCTCCCGTTAAATTTGATCACAATCCATGCTCCTACTAAATGTGTTCTGGAAGACAAGTTACACAGTAAAAAAATGAAAAACCACTCACACTTACTTGTACTTGATGTATTGCTACAGAAGCCCATGCAAGGTTTGCTGTTGCAACCTGCAACAAAAGAGAAGAAACTCTCTCTGAAGAAACCTTGAAAACTGCACATCAGTGACATGCCTCTTCTCTCTAACTACCTGCTAAGTAAACTGACTGAGCTGTTTGTGACAGGCAGGCAGTAACAATTTAATGGAAGACAGTTATTTTGCAAAAGTCTCAGTGTACTTGTGAGTGTTTCAATTTTAGAACTTACCAATAGTTTTCAGAAGCAGAATTGGGCACCCATCAGCTCAGAAATACAACATCAAAAACAAACATCCCATAAGCCGAGGGCTTTAAAAATTACACTGTTGAAAGGCACCTGCCATAGAAATAAAATGTGCCTTAACAACTTTCTGGGGCTGTATCTCTTCAGCAATAGCTACTCCCAGCTGTAAACAGGCACTGTTTCTCTCATTACAGTTTTGGTGGCAGAAGAACCAGACCTGATCCCTCAGCTCAAGTGTTTGAAGTATGACAGTTTCCAGGCAACATTTCAAACAAATGTCATGTAAACTGCAGCTAACTATGATGTGCTACCATGCATAATCTCCTGTCCTTGAAGCACAGGAGCTTTATAGGAACACAGGGAACAGAAGCACAAGAGGTCAGCTTTTGCATGCCCTCCTAAGGTATTTTTTTTATTTTATATTTTTAAACAGAACACTTTGCACACATTTCATAAAAATTGCTAATGGCAACCAAAGGCTTTCTGAAACCTGAAAATGAAAAGAATGCTTTAGAACACTCAGAAAGTGACCTTAAAATATTTTTAATTTACTAATAAAATAGTTGCATTTAGCAGCCAGTCTTTTCCAAGTAGAACATTCATGAACTTTAGCTACAGAATCTATTTCATATAACATAAAACATTCATATTTTCATAAAACAATGCATGTCTGAGACTTATCTGAATTGTAGATTGATTAATGTAATACGACAATTTTAAAAATTAATTACATTGTGTGTAGGCTGCAGAATTAACGAAGCCTGGTTTTGTATGAATGTTTGCTCTTTGTTCTCTGAGCAAGGACAGTGGCACCACCACACTAATCTAGTCCCCTACCCTGACCTCTGTCTACCAGTGAAAAAATACAAGGTGTGACAACAAGCTGAAGTGTCATTGACTACCCAACTAACATACACATGTAAACATCAGATGAATGCTGGAGTACTTAGCTTACTGATAAACAAAATATACACTTGAGAAATACTGGTGCTGTTTTTCTTCTTTGGAAGGACTAGTTTTAGTATCTCTTGCCTGAATGTCTTCTGTCCTTTTCACACAAATAATTCCTGTTCAGAACAGCAAAACTGCACCATGGTGGATCTCATACCACTGTCAAGACAACACACCTGGCTAGAACTCACTCCATTTTGACCTAATTATATGTTCAGGTTCCCTTCTCTGGAGGACGGCACAGAGAGAAATTAATCTTTACATCAGAGACATCTTAATGGGACAAAACAGGGATCCTCAGCCTGACATGAGAGCAAAGAAGCACTTCAAACACCTTTAGTACAGCAACAGCTTTTGTGACACCTGCTCCATTTTCAAATCCAGTTGTATTTGGCTAACAGCTCCTAACTTCAGATTGACAAACATATGGACAACACAGCTGCACAGGACTTATACGAACACAGTAATGCATGCAGAACAGTCACGGAAAGGGGAAGGTGAGTATGAACGGGAATATCTGGATAGGGAAGCATCAGAAGTTAAAAAAAGCAGAGGAGAGCTTTACAAGCATCACCTAGACTGGCAGATCATCCAGATACTAACTTCTATACACAGTTTCTAAGGACATCTAAGTCAGGAGATAAAGGACAGTGATGCTGACAACTCACAGAGATGGGGCAGGCTAGAGAGAGACAAAAGCTATCAGCTCCTAAAAGCTAAAGAAAAGCCTGACCCAAAACCAGCACATGGTTGTCAACCTAGAAAGAAACCAGGACACCATAAAGACTCAGCAGACAGCATCCCTTGTCCTTCTGCTGCAAGGAATTCTGGAGGGACTACCTGGACACCTGGAACTGGAAATACCACTTAGACACACACATCTTGGTGCTGGAGGGTGTGTGGCAGTAAAAATATGAATGCAAATACCAGAAATCTCTTTTGCTTCACATTTGGTTTAAAGTAAAATCACTTTCCCCTCCTGTGAAATTCAGCACTGAGACTTGATAAACTGTTGCTGTAACATTGCAACACTGTTTTGTGATATGGCTCATTCCTCGAGAAGCCACACCAAAAATAAACTAAAATAAATTTTAAAATCTTACCATAATGTGAAATAAAGCTGTACTGGAAAGTTAAGATTGAGACTCAGGATAACTGAGCATTGTCTTTTTTTATATAAAGTGATTTTGGGTTTTGATGTTTGATTTACGTTTACATTTCATTTACCTGCCCTGCATTAACTTCTCTAACAACTCTGTATTGAGTTTATAATCAATAAAGAAACCTTGAATCTGTTTACCCACAAAAGAACACAAGGTAAAATTCTTCATGTGTCCCTGTGCTTGTATATTTTACCTCCTCTATCTGAAAATACAAATCACTGCCTATTTTCTTGTTTTAATGGGAACAAAATCAAGCATGAAAAGATTTAAATTCAAGAGAAGAGTGAGAGAAGAGAGTTTGGAGTGGGGGGAGGGACGGGAGTGAAGCCCTGGCCATGGTGGGGAAGTGGGCCAAGGCTGCACACGAGCTCCTCACCTCCTGGTGACTGTGGTGGAAGGCTTCTTTGCCCCAGTGACGGTAAAGCTCCAGGATACCAATCAGGTCACCAATTGCTGTGACAATTGGCAAACACAGAACAGACTGGATACGGGTCCCCGACTCCAGTCCAGTACCTTTGGGAAATCTCTCATCCTAGAAAATGTAAACATGATCTGAAAAAATGTAAAATCTGATACAACATTAACAGGAAAAACATACTGATGTTTTTCTCCCCCGGCTATCTTACCAAATCTTCAGGAAAATCACAAAATTCACTAAAACTCATCTCTCAACATAACTTCTACACAGTACTAAGACATCTACTAAAAAGTTTAATTTTAAAGTCTCAGCATTAATTTAAATATACAGATAACCTTACTGATGTAAGGTCAGAATTAGCTGTGATATTACACCCAGATTTGGAGTTGTTTATATAATGCTTTTTTCTCTAATCTCACAGGCAGAAAAAGCAGCACTTTATTCTTAATGCCTGTCCAGATCAAATAAAAACCCAAACAAGCAACATTACCACCCTACCATCCTTCCCTCCAAAAAAACCCAAAGAATTTGTATTCACAAAGTCAACTGCTCAGATCTCAGTATCAAAGAGCAGACAACAGTGCTTGCAAGAAAACAAAAATTGAAACTTGAGGCTAAGGCTTTAGGTTATACAGTTATAATCCTCAACCAATTCTCAAGGAGGAAAATGCGTTCGCAAAAAATTATGCATGAGAGTAAGCATCTTCTTCCTTTTCTTAGGCATCCTGAATAAACTGGTGCAAAAGATACAGAAACAAATGCCAAAATAATCCTACCAGCTGCTATATAACGCCCAAATACATAACTTTCAATCCTCATAGAGAATGGTCAAGGCTTTATAGCTTCACTTCCCCATGTAGGAACACTCAGGCAGACCTAAGAAGGCACCTGGATGTTACAGTTAGTAAGGCAGTCACTGCCCAGTGCAAAGTCTGCAAGATCCACTCTTGCACATCAGTCCCTCAGTACCTGATTCCCACCAGATGTTCCCTGCAGGCTTTGCTTAGGCAAGACAGACACTCCTTCAAGGCTGATCAAAATCTCTCACTTCTCAAAGAAAACAGCAAGTAATCTCTACCTTAATTACTAGGATGACAATCAATTTGAACAAATGACAGACAAAAGCGAGTGGGAAGCACTTTGAAACACGAGCCTTCTGCTTTCTCTTTTTAGTTCTGTCCTCCCACAAAAAAAGGGCTGGCAAGTCTACCTGCATGAGCTTCCCTTTCACTGTTGAGAAGCTCTTAAGATCACATGAAGGCAAACTATCTCCCCAAAATGAATCTTGCTGTTAGGTCAATGAATCACAAATATTAAATGAATAAAAAAGTTGAAAACTCCTCCTCACTAACCCCATGATTTTAGTAAGAATGTAAAATCAAAACAATGAACTCTTGTATGTAAGGATATCACTATATTAATTGGAAATTACCAGTAACAATTTAAACCCTTCATTTAACTGAAAAAACTTACCAACATATAAAATCTTAATAGTCCAGAGTGTTTAGAAAGCACTGACTATTATTACAGGGAAAGCAGTTTCTGCCTTTTGGTTTTGTGGCTCTTTTTAAGTGTACTCACATTAGGCAACTGGTATTTGTTTATATCCCAGGTTTGCCCAACTAAGGTCATACATATTTTTAACAAATAATTTCAAAACTAGAGACAGCAATGCCCAATTTTCTTTTTTTTTTGGTCACAGTATCCAAAAATTGTTATTCTGGGCATAACTTGAAAAGACAGGAAACGCTGAAGAGAGAAGAGAATGTAAACTTCCTTGGTGTTCTCATAACCAGCTAATCATAAAGTGCTCACACCAAGTACAGTTTAAATATCGATTTCACAAAATTGCACAGATGCAATGAGAGGATGAAGTGTTTTAAAAAATTAAAAAAGACTGACATACAGAGTGCCAAGAATTATCAGAATATCACCTTAGGAATTTCCAACTCCTGTTACAGAAAAAGGATTGAATTTTGATATCAGTTACATTAGTGCACTCTTCATGTAGATCTACTGATACTATCAGTATTCTAGCTTTACATTAGAGTATGCAGAGATAAAAATCCTGCCTAATAACCAAAATTCTGACTGACATTCTTGTCAGTGCAAGCCCTGTATTAAAATAAAATCAAATTCTGGAATTTGATTGACTATATGAAAGTCTTCTTGTTTGGGGTTAATATTTCAAGATCAGAAGGCAGGAGTTTTGATTGGTTGTTTTTTTCCAAGTGACTGTGGTTCCATCATGTCCTTTACCTGGCAACCAAAAAAAATGGTAAAATAACCCAAACTCAAAGTGGGAAAAAAAAAAACAAACCCAAACCTTTAAAACTAGAAATAAATGAAATATTCTGAAATTATTCCATCAGCTAATCCAAATATAGATTTATTCTCCTGGTATCAGGACAGATGTAAATTCTATCATTAAATGTTCATCTCAATAAACATCTGAGCATCAAAACATCCATTCTAAGAACATGCTACAATTTCTCATTAAAAAAAAGAAAGGTTTTTACCCCCAGAATATCTTCTACTAACAACGTTTTTCTGGATCTGGCTACGTAAGCAGATACCGTAGTGCCATGTGCAATGGGCCCTGCAGGAATGAGTCGTGGGTGTCCTTCTTTAGCTCCTGGTGGTGTAAATACACACAGACTCTAGTTAGAAGGAAAAAAAAAAGAGAAAGAAAGAAAAAAAAAAAGCAATTAGAAAGCCTGATTACTTTTACAGTTCCTGCACAACCTATGTAGAATAAGTAGATAATGTAGAGAAACTCAGCTTTCGACAATGAAAAGTAGTTGAATAAACTCTGCTTAATTCCTCTGAAATCTTAGAAAGTCCCACTCTAAAGTCATCCAGGTAACTCCTGGAGAACTCCTGTGGAGAACAGTGGATGACTAAAGTCAGTTATTATTTCTATTAGGGTAGGATTGCATTTACTTTGAACACATAATACACAGCATACAAGACTCACACAAGAAAAAATTACCTTGTAAAGAAAACATTATCTTAATTTTTTTTTTATCTAGGATGCACTCATTTATTTCAATAGAAAATACTCAAAAAGTAGAGATAATATTTAAGCTTCTTGTTATATAATACCAGAGATAGATGACAATGCCACACCATAATGTATTACTAACATTCCGCTTAAGAATGGCCACAGGTTGTGCTGCTGATTAATTTTACTCTCAGAATTTGCTTTCATTAGGGCTGCAATCAGACAGGAGCTGTTTCCTAGCATGGATTATTATAGGCAAAATTTGCATGCAAAAATTCAGCATCTACTGTCAGCTGTAATAAATGCAGTGATGCTACAACACACATCCTCTCATAATTCTCTTTTCTTTACAAAACATACACAATCTGTTATACAGCATTAGTACTAAACAATTGCAATAAACTCCCATACTGAAATGTTCAGAAACTGAAGAGATGCAATGTAATGCACCATATGAAGGTACTCCTGCAGTGATGAAGATACCTTAGCTGTAATGGATTACCAGCATTTTGGAAGGAGAAAGTTGGGTCTTTATGCTGAGGGGGAAAAAATGATCAATTAAAAGTATGAAATTCACAGCCAAAACAAGATTGAAGTCTATCCAAGAAGAATCAGTAGTCCAACAATTAGGGCATTTAGTAAGCTCAAAAGAAAAACACTCAGGATTCTGACAGAACCAGTAACTGTGTACTTTGCTCTTAAGCAGAAAGTCAGCCCCAAAAAAATCAGCAAGACAAGAAAGTGAGTTTTCCATCCAGTAATTCATTTGCTAATATGTGGTACTAATTTTCATCTGTACCACATATTAGCAAATGAATTACTGGATGGAAATCATGAATAAATCATCATTTAAAAACAATGATTTTTCACTGTCTTAAAAATAATAAGAAAATAGAGCTGCCCCAAACTATTTTAGCACTGACAAGTGGTTTTTTCAGTTGGAAGCAAAGCTGTTTCTTCCATGAACTAGCCCTGCTGAATATTCAGATTATTTACTCCATCTTGATGCCTTGCATTACAGTACAAGCACAATAAATCATGGCATTTTCTGTTTATTCTTATCCTAAACCTGAACCTTATTCTTCAAACCCATTTATGCTCACAGCTTCTTTGAAGTGTGGCCTCCAGAAGTAAGATACACTTGAAAAGTCAGAATGTTTATTTTCCATATGAATTACAAGAATGTAATTTTAAAAAAGCAACATCCAATCAAAAGCTATCAAATCAATACATTGATTCTGTCAGAACAAGCCTACTCAATCTACCAGAATAAAAAGCTCCATTTATTCTTACTTGCTTGTAATCTAATAAAGATACATATAATTTTTTAATGAAAACTTAGTTTCACAGTTGCTTGCCTTCATAAGCTTCAGTTCATGTTTTTACATGCACTTAAATAGAATGAAAAAGAACATTTTATATAATATATCCAAGAAAAGCACACCATGATCTAAAAAAAAGTACATTATTCTAATAAAACTGAAGAAACCACAGATCTTTATTTATTTAAATCAGTGTTCTGGTATAAAATATTTTTCAAAAAATAAAAAGGTAGTAATATATAAAGAGCATAGAAATACTGAAATACATATCTTTACAGAAGTTTGACCTGCTATACTATATGCTTAAGATGTACTATTTAAAAAACATTCTTATAATAGGAACAGTAACACTGGAAAGGTGGTTTCTGTTGCAGAGTACTGCAAAATGTAGAGATGCAACACAATGTTTAAAGTCTGATTGATGTAGTCCAAGTAGTCAAATAAGTCAAAGCAACAGGACATCAGAGAGCAAAGCTGATTTTGCTGTAGATGCCAAAGAATAACTCTTTTATTCACACCATTCTTCTTATATGTTTAAGATATATTTGATTCTTTTTGCCAAGGTAGCAATACATTACGATTAGCAAAGTAACTGTGCTATTTAAATTGTGTATAAAATGTGCTTTTCCACACTCATCTCCTGAGTCATGCCCAGCACTGAACACAAATGCACAAATCTTTCTCTTCTCAGAAAGAGCTTCTCAAAACAAGAAAAAAAGGGAAGAAAATCAAGCAGCCACTTGCACCAGAAAACAAAGAACTCACTTCTCCCATATATACATGTTTTTCTTCAGAAAACACATTCACTAAATCTGCAGTGGCCAAAAACCTGTGTTGACATCATCAAGTATTGTCTGCAAAGGCTGCTTTCACCAGCACAGTCTTTCCCGTGTCCTTGTGTATCATTTTGTCTGGTAAACCCCTCTGTTGTTAACACAATGAAGTACTGCTGTGAACAAGTTTCCCTATGCTGGAAACCGTTTGGAAACGTTATTTAACTTCCAGCTTCTGCAAAAAAAGAGTTTTGCAGAAGCAATCCTTTTCTGCTTCTATGGAAAGTTGCAAACCCATGGCTAAGGGATCAGTGATCAAAAAACTCTTCTAACTACCCAAAAGGTTCTAAATTTGCCACTATTCCTCCTGACTGCTGAGGTAGAAATGAATGTGCAGAGCTGATAATCTCATCCTAACCATGCAGCACTACTAAAAAGAAAGGAAATTTTTCTCATAACCATATATGAGCTGAAATTAATCCATAAGCTTCTACCATTCCATACTGACTTTATACATACACCTAATAAATTGCTAAGAGTGTTCATACATTCCATATTTGATGAATTTTAATCTGAATGGGTTTAAATGTTTATTGCCAATTAATTATGTAGAAATGTCTCAAATAGAAGCCATCAATGGCAAGGTCAGCCAAACAAAACAAAGTAAACTGTGCTCTGCTCTACTATGGCATCTTACTGAAATAATCTCTGAGGCACCCCACAGACACAGCTTTATGGGAATCTCTAAAATTATCACTATCAAATACCAGCAGGTTTTTCCCATCACCTATTCATTTCACTTTTTTTTTCTTAAGAATATACTTATGAAATGAAATGTACTGCAGTAATGATAAAATTTGGGGCTCACCTACTTTCTTCTAACTGTGAATGACTCCAGCATAGCATTCTTTTAATTTTCAAATGTACATTCCAATAAACTTTCAGTAGCTCCATGGATAACTAGAAGTGTGTCCACACAGATATCAGATATATTGCATACAGCTTCCCAAGTAAGTGAAGAAATAGACAGATTGGCCTCTTTCAAATTAACTTGCATTTTCTCAGTTGGTCTGAATATTTTACTTCAAAAAAGACAGTTTATTTCTGATAATGATAATAAACAATGATTAATAATCAAAATAAGAAACCAGTGGATTGTCATTCAGAAGTTAACCAATATATAGTCAATAAAATAGAAAATATGAGAATATTAGGACTCCTGATTTCTCAAATACTATACTGATAACTCACAATGCAGTAAAAGGAGGCAGCAGGATGCTTGTGTACTACTCACTGACTCTTTTGCTGCTATTACCACTTGCAGTGAGCCTGTGAGCCAGTATCAGAAAGGGATAAATACAAATAGCTCTTTACTGACAATGTCATTTCACTGTCTCTCTCCAGGCAAAAGTCAAGTAATAAAAGATAACTAGTGTAGGAAGAGCATTAGGTATCTCTTCTGCTGATGAGAGAGAAGGCAATCAAAATGGGAGATTCAGTCTGGATCTGAAAAACTACCAAATGGACAAACATTGGCTTAGAGAGAGAATCCTTTGGAAGGCTCCACGTTCAGGCATTCTGGCACCTGGCAGTCCACAGGACTCTGAAACTCCCAATTTTGATCTGTTTACCCTCCTTCCAGACAAAGACAGAACCTTCTTTACTATATCAGTCTCAACTACTCTATTAACAATATTATTCCAATAAGTTCCATATGGTGATGGACTTCTTTCTTTAAATGTAGTAGGCAGGGCAACACTAAAGTTTGACATCAAGAACTTCCTGTACCTTGTTGAAACCCTAGAGCACACGAGGTGCTTTCTTTCCTTCCATCTCTGACAGGACAGACTGTTCTGGTTGGGCCTAAAATCTTCAAAATTATTCCTCCCCTCCTAGTTTAACCACTTAATTCACTTTGATAAAGTCCACAGCCAAAAAAACTCCTATTAATTCTGATGGATGTAAAAGTGTGGTTTGGAATCCACTAATGACCTATCATGAGCACAGAGATGAAGAGGTTTTTTAAAAAAAACACACTGAAGCAGAACAGAAAGTCCAAAAGAAATTAGGAGCTTAGCAAATGTTTAAACACTGGTGAACACAGACAAATGTTGTAAAATTCACCATTTCATCTTGGTGCTGTTAGGCTATACAGTTGAACTCAATGATCTCAGAGTTTTTTCCAACTTAAAAGATTCTATGATTCTATTCTATGACCCATGTTTCTTAGGCACTCTAGGTACAGGCAACATATTGTAGTCTCCAATATCTTTTAAAAATACTAATGTGTTAAAAAGCCTGCCAGTCTACAGGAATGCAGAATGATGTACTGTAACTGTTTCTTGAGGGATATAAAGATGACAATATCCTCAATTCACAGATACACCCACCAACTTGGCTTTCAGACATGCAATAAGATCAGTATATAGTCAATAAACCATAATACTATGGTTTTTGGTGCCCTTTCCTTGGTACTGTGCACTGAGTGTGCTAAAATTATTAAGTAATTTATCTTGAATCTCTTACTGTGGCTGAAAAAAACTTCTTTACTCCTCATTTCTAACAGCTAAGAGCATCCACATGAAGAATTACTCATGTTCATCTTGTCATGCTGGCGTAACTTGGCCCCATTGTTGGTTTTTCTAGTGAAAATGTAATGCTTGACAGAGACACCAGATTAAAACCCCAAGAAAAGAAAACATGAGCAGTAGCAGCAAGTCTCATAACACAACAGCATTCACAACTCTTGACAGATATCATTACAGCACTAAGTACCTGCAGTTTTCAGTCATTTCAATCTTTGGCTCTTCTGATGAAGATGACAACCACAGGTATAATTGATGCTATTTTTCTAGTCACTGTTGGCATGCAGTTTGTTGGAATCCAGCACAACACCAAATCCTATCTCACAAAAACTAGAAACCATTCAACCAGCTGCATAGAGTTTGCCAGGATTAGTTTTAAACTGCAAACATGTATTCATCATCATCATCTTCATTATCATCATAATTTCAGTTATTTCTTCTTTTTTTTAACTACTTATAACTAAGCAAATGACAAATTCCCTTGCAGAAAAGCAGTTTAAACTGAAGGACCCAGTTTAAAATGAAGGATAAGTACCCATGTGACAAGCATTCCACTAACAAAGTACTTTGGTGGTATGGGTGACTGGACCTTGATCTAGTTTCTTCCACAGCACAATCTGCTGATAAAACTGGTCCTAAGAATGCTTCATGGCAAATCATTTAATATTCAACTGACATTAAATGAAAGCTTTCATACTAAAGCATTGCTACGTGATTTGATGCTTGGGGGAAAGAAAAAATTAAAGAGAAAATGGAAATTGATCAAGCTGATATTAAGTGAGTTTAATGGCCTCTGGTGCTCACATCTGTTTCTGTTCAGTAACAGCAATAGATTTTTACTCTTGGTAAAGGACAACTTAAATTTAATACCACACAACCAAATGATAAAATTATCTGCAGATATTTACAGAGGCTGTGCCCTAAGGCCTGGATTTTTAGCAAGAATAAAACTCATCATAATAGGCAAAGACGACCAAGAAAAAACAAACTGAGATAATTAATTTGGAAATTATTCACAGCCAAACCCCTAGGATTTGTTATCTGGATTAGCTGAAGTAGTAGCCCAATAATACCATGCTAAAATCTTAAAGAGTTCTAGGCAATAATGCCCCAGGTTTAAACACAAGCGCGGCAGTCTGACTGTATGAGGCACACAGGGATAAAAGAAGAAAAAGAAACCAGCAACTACCACCACTGTTTATAAAAAACTTGTTTCCTCTGCAATACATCACAGCGTGCTAGACAGGAGATTTGTAATTTTAAGCCACATAGTATGCACAAATGTTGGATACTTGCGAAATGAAAATGTACTTACACTTACTGTAGAACTACTAGCAGTTGGGTTTGGTTTGATTTTTTATTTTTGGTGGGGAGATTATGTGTTCACCCTTCTGAATAGTATCAATTTTTAACTGCACTTGGCTCCTGGAAAGTTTCCAGTTGATTTACACGAGGAAAACACCACAAGAGTTATAGCAGTTCAATGACACAGAAAACCAAGCTGACATGCCTCCCTACCATTGCTTCCATTTTAAGGCATGGCTAGCTAAGCATTTTTCTGAAAGACATTTGGCTGAATAGGCCCCAAACACTCCTCCAGGGATGAGGATCCCTGAGCTTGCACAAGCAACAGACTGTCATGTTTCATTACAGCCACAAGTGAGGGAGTTTTCCCAATGCCGAGTCAAGCACACTGCTTCTTGCCCTACACACCATAGTTATTGGAGATGATAGCCTTCCTCTCTGCCTTATTCAGGCATATCTTCATCCCTCAACTTCCTTCTTTTTAGACTAAGGAAAACCACTACTTTTGTTTCCTGACCATTCTCTCTGCTCTCTCCTGAACTCACTTCAGCTCCTCCAATTATATTTTTTCTTAAAGCGCTGTGTTTAAATAATGTTGTATTCCATCTGGGGTTTTAGCAGTGGAGAGAGAAAAAGGAAAAATACTTTACACTAGGGCTAGAGTTCTGTTTGTGCTACATACATAACTGTACTTTTTGATACAGAAATGATTATTGCAGGCTCATTCTTACCTTCAAATTCACTGAAAACATTAGAATCTTTCTCAGAGTCAACTGCCCTACACAGAGAGAGGCAATATGTGGAAAGCCAAGCACTCTTCTTAGCTGAATCATTATCCAGTTTGTTCTGATCATTTTCCAAAGCCCATTTTGAAATCTAATCTGTTCCTACAAACATATCTGCAGTTCTGTATTCTTTCTTCACCCCTGCATTAGTGAATATATTAAGCAAAACCAGATACCTGGATAAATCTTTGCAGATTTATGCAAAACAACCTCCCATTCTGATAGTGAAACACAAACAACTGGACTCTATCTAGTTTTCTAGCAATTTCTGCATTCTACCTATACTATATACTGATGTATGCACAGACTGGGGAATGGGAGTCTGGAGAGCAGTGCTGAGGAAAGGAACCTGCCCATCTGGGTCGATGGCAAGTTGAACTTGAGTCAGCAGTGCCCTGGCAGCCAGGAGGGCAAACTCTGTCCTGGGGGGCATCAGGCACAGCATCACCAGCTGGGCAAGGAAAGGGATTGTCCTGCTCTGCTCTGTGCTGGGGTGGCCTCATCTCGAGCGCTGGGGGCAGTTTTGGGTGACACAATGTAAAAGAGATCTAAATCTCTAAGTGGGGACCCAAAGGAGGGCAACAAGGATGGTTAGAGGGCCTTGAGGAGCAGACCTCATCTCGAGCGCTGGGGGCACTTGGTCTGTTCAGCCTGGAGGAGAGTGAGGGGAGACCTCACTGCAGTTACAGCTTCCTTGTGAGGGGAAGAGGAGGGGCAGGCACTGATCTCTGCTCTGTGGTGACCAGTGACAGGACTCCAGGGAATGGCCTGAAATTGTGTCAGGGGACGTTTAGGTTGGATATTAGGAAAAGATTCTTCACCCAGAGGGTGGCTGGGCACTGGAACAGGCTCCCCAGGGAAGTGGTCACAGCACCAGCCTGACAGAGCTCAAGAAGTGTTTGGACAATGTTCTCAGGCACAGGGTGTCCTGTGCAGGCTAGGAACTGGATTTCAATTATCCTGATGGGTCCCTTCCAACTGACGATATCCTATGATATATATTCATTGTGAACACATTCCACAAGTCATTTAACTGAATATTAAATTAAACAAGACCAAAATTTCCCTAAAATACATTTTGACAGTTATTTATTTCTTTCAGCTTGATAATTTATTGACTCAAATTTAAACTCAAACACTGTAACTAAACAAGAGCTTTCACTGTCCATTGAGTATCACTATTCACTGGCAAATAAGAAAGCAACAGATTTCTTCCACTTTATGTATAAAAAACCCCCATGGTCTTAGAATTGATTCAAGGATAAAGACCAAGTTTTCCTGAATTGACTTGCAACTAGAAGGATTTCACCTGGAAACATGTTATAAGACTCAAATTTCAGAGAAGATGTCTATGCATTCAAAAACTGCAGACAGTTAGCAATTAGTACATGTCTTTTCCTGTTTCCTTAATAATTCAAATCACCCACCTCATAAACTCACTAGGTGGCACTGCATACACATCAAGAGGCAACAACTTTTGCATGACCAGAAATTCAGGAATGGCTTAATAAAATACACCCTGAAGCACGGAGTATGTGCACATATTTGTGGCCTCGCATAATTATTTCTTACAATAAAGCTATTGGAAACTTCTGTCTGAAGCGAGGATAATCTGCTTGTCAACACAATTTGCAGTTTCAGGAACTAAGTAACACAAGACCAAGTAAAAGCTGCTTTAAGTGTATGCCTGTTAAATATGAAGTCATACATCTTTACGTAGGAATCACGGTGTAATCATGGGGCAAATTACTCATACAAGTAAGAACTATAAACAAGAAGTATCTGAAGAATTTATTAATATAGTAATACATTAGGAACTCTCTAACTGTGGTAAGTATTTTAGAAATAGTGTCTTGCAAAGATGTTAGTTTATAGGCTTAAATCCATGCCCAGCTAGCATGATGTTTAGGCAATTGATTTACACACACTATCCAATATGAGAATTTCAGTAAATCCTTTAAGTCATGTTTGAAGGTGATACTTTATTAAGGTCATAGCAGGAGAATTATGAACTGCACATTCATCCCCATTAGAAATAAAAAAGAAAATTGAAATAAAGTCAAGTCCTTTGCTGGAGAGTTGTGAAATAGTCCTGTTTGATTTGGGAGTGTTTCTGCTCTCCAGTATATAGTATTTGTAGAACGGCTGCTATGTACCTTAACAAAAAATAATTTAATTTGCGTAACTACACTAACCCATGGACAAAGATAATCCCTTAAGTTTGAAGAAAGTTCAAACACCAAAGGCAGTATGGTCTGTGCAGATTATGACCCTCATGAGGAAGCTCTACTGTTTTTAGCACAAGTACTTTGTGATTCATTCTGCCATATACATAGCACAGGCAGAACTAGATTCTGATACACTGGGCAACTTTACTGAGAAGGAAGGAGCTGGGCATGCAAGGCGTGCTTACCTGCTAGAGGGCAATCATTTGAAAACCAGAATGAACATCAGAACACTCTCAGTAAGGACTGCACTGAGTGGTAGCACTTCCAGGCAATTTGAACACCCAAAAGGATGCTAAAATAACTGAACTGTTTACACTGGAACCATTCTGGCACCAATTCTTAGTAATACCTGCATAAAGAATTGCACTGGAATCTGTAATTGATGTGGGATCTTCTATTTCAAGCAAATTCACTCAAGTAAATATCCTGAAGGCATTCAATCTGAGCTGTCAGCCAGAAGTTACTTAGTCCTTATGCTGTTTTCCAACTCTGATATAGAATGTAAACTTCAATAGAGAGAAAGAAAATAAGGCTGTAAAGAAACTTTTTATATGGACAGGTAATTTTACAAACTTACTTTTGTGCCATTAAATTCCAAAGGATTTTTTACTAAAATATTGTCCTCCTTTAAAGGCAAGTGTATCATCTATGTTTTGCAAAAAGAAAGGGACTGGCTAATCTAGAGCTTTTCCACAAATCAGATGAATTTTCTTTTAGTTCTAATATACTTTTCATGTAAAGAAAATCCTACCTATATTAAATATGGCACCAAAGAATGATTTACTATGCACTCTTAATAATCCATTTAAAAAGCAATTTGCAGTGATATGGCAATTTTCTCAATATTAAGAAATATTATAGCTCAAAGTATGTAGTAATCATTTACTGGTTTGCATTTTCCAAAAATTAAGCATTTTTGTAAAATGAAAATTATCTTATATCCTAATTAGAAACTCACTATTTAATCCAGGATAAAGGTAATTAAGGATACCTCATATTGCAAAAATATTCCTTATATGAGATTAACACAAGTCAAAATTCTCAAATCTGGATTAATTTAAACAAGCAAAATACACATATACACATTTAAAACAGGAACTGAAATGGAGTTAGTGCTTGTGCTTCAGTTCCCTTACAGAATAGAGTCAGAACACACATCACTAAATATTAGAAAACCATTTGAAAGTAGTTACCTACTTGTTAATAGGATTCCACCATTCTTACACACTCCTGTCCCAAAACTTAATTCTCAAAAAAATGTACACACAGACACAGGCACACACACACTGCTAGCTGGATAACAAGCAGATATTTTCTAAGCTAATGAACAAAAAGCCCAATGCTAAACTGGGGGGCTAGGGTCGGGGGATGGCGGTCGGGGGAGGGGAAGGATTTTGCCAAATTTGCAAAATTCAAGTCACAAATCGAGCACCAAAATATTAAGCCACCAAAAAGCAGAGAATGTTCTTCAACACATGGCCATAGATACTCAGCAAATACTTTGTCCAGGCTAATCAAAGGGGTTTAGGTTGTTTTTTTTAAATTTCAGATTAAATAATTAGCTCATGCTTGCTTTTGCTATGCAGAATCTTTTTGTTCCCATTTAAAAAAGACATTTAATAAAAACAAATAAAACCTTATTGCCAGTGCTTGCTGGGCAATGGCTAATATCACTTGGATACATCCTTTAAATTAAATATTCAAGTGACAAGGGCTATCCAAATTAATTTACAATGACAATTTATTATAACAAGTTGGCTAAGGCATTACCATTTTGTTACAAGACTACAAACATGAGTTTGGCCCAAAGCCCACTAAACTGAATGGAAAATCTCACACTAACTTCAAAGGACTTGGGATCAGTCCCTATAATAACTACATGAAGAACATTCCATTTTGGGTGATGCAGCTACATAGCAATGGTTAATAAAGTCAATGTGTGTTTTTAGTGGTTGGAGCTTTTGTTCAGGAAAGAGTTGTACTGGAATACTGGGAAGCAAATATATTCATCTGCCTAATATATTATTAAAAAAAAAAAAAAAAAAAGCAAAAGCAGAAGGTCATATAGTACCCAGGCCCTTAGGGTATCAGAAGGCTGTGAGTAATCCCATATTATGCCACACTAATCTAATAAGAAAAACCTCACCATAGTAAGAATTCTCTTTGTCTGGAGCAGTAATTTTATTGTAATCTTTTACAAATTACAATCTTTTTACAAATTACATTCTCTAAATGTAGAGATGAGCATGCTCAGCTGGCAGGCAGTCACTGCCACCAAAGCTGGCCAGCACTGTGCATTTGGGATGGAGGCTGAACTTCCTGCGGGTTCCTGCCTCTGGCAGCAGGAGGGAGATTTTCAGTGACTGTTTGCATCACCCCTACCCAGGACAATGAATGCTGTCACCTACTAATGAGAACCATAGACTGCATTCACAAATGTCAAACAACATGTTTCCTAAATTATACCTCTTGGTGAAAGAGTTATTTAAAAATATATGCCGTTTATATTCTTAACAGAAGTCATTGAGAAAAAAGACTTTTTGAATAATAAAGTAGGTTATCTTTATTATATGAAACAGTCATATCACAAAAAATGCAAAACCTCATTTCCATTTCTTATAGGAAATTTCTGTATTGGCCTTCTTCCACATCAAATTACTTGCAGGTTTGTATACCTTCAATTCTGTTTCCACTATTTCAAAAATGTCATTTTTACCACTTTTTTTGGAATTAAAAATTGCACAAAGAGCAAAGGAAATTGGCTAATGGACTATACAAGAATAAACTATTAAAACTGGCTGTGCAAAGTAAGGAAGAAAACAATGAGAAAAAATATTTTCCTCTCTAGTCACTGCTTGTTTCTTGAACCAATGAAAGACATAAAATTTCTGACAAATTCTGATTTTTGAGGGAACTGACTGAAGTACTAAACTCCATTTCCTTCTTGATAGCCATGTGAAATAACTGTAAAGTCTTGTATCATGCTATGGATAGAAAAAGATGTAAGATATTCTAACACTCAAATAACAAAGGAACAAATATTGGACTCACTGTTGTTTAAATTATTACATCAGAAACTAATTGAATTAAGAAATTTTAAATGTATCATTTTTTTATGCCAACCAGAATCTACATCTGAAATTTACATTACCTCGCTATCAAATTGCAGCTGACATTTAACATTAAAAAAAAAATCAGGGAGATAACTAAATTTCAAGAAAAGGCTATGCAGAGACTAAATTCAGGTTAAGTTTTCTGTTTTTTAAAGACAATTAATAATAGGGTTAAATCACAAGTTAAGCTTCCAGAGTCAGAGAAACAATAGCATTACTGACAAATCTTTAAAAAAAACCCAAAAAAGACCAAGAATCTAAATGAAAAGAATTTTTTTTTCATTACCACCATTATTATATTAGAAAACATACTTGTAAAAGTACAGTAAACCAGCATTTTAATCCAGTATACTTACATTATTGCATTCTCCCAGGAAATATAGTGCAAATCCATCAGCTTTCGTAGCTGTCAAAGCAATAACAAAAGATATAATTGTACTCACAGGGATAAATCAAACTTATATAGCATCTTTGAGGTGAAACCACAGATTGAATTCCACTTAGGACAAACATCTACCATTCAAAAGGTTAAAGTCTTTCACTGTGTCCCCTAAAACTTCAAAAAGTCTGTAAAGTTAGAGGTACCAGAGAGTTCTTGCTTCCTTCATTGGCATTTACAGCATTGTAAAAGATAATTAGAAACAACTTCTTTATACATCTATACTCCAAGGCCTAATGTCTGTAAAAGCAAATTAATTCATACAATAGAAGTAACATTAAAAAGTGTATTTACAATATAGTCTGTCAGATACCACCACAATTTCTATGAGAAATAAAAATGCCAATTGTAAATGTTAAGCTATATTTGTCTTTGCCTTAGAAGAGAAAACCATGGGAAAATGAGGAGTTGCAAATACTGCTATAAAAATGTGTTTCCAAACAAACTGTTTCTATTTTTTGCACCTAGCCCATATTAAAAATAGTGACACTCATCAGAGAGTTTATACTCTTTAGATTTCTGCCAGATTCACAGTGTGGTATGAAACAGGGTAAAGTCAAGTTCCTTAAACTCTCAAGAGTCAACCATCATAACTTACCCTCAAAATCAGAACAGTATATAGCAGAAATTGTTTTTCACCCTGCTTTACATGACAGGCTTGGATTGTGTATCTTTCCAAAAGTAAATAAACAATCAAAGAAAACAGTAAAAAGACGTATCTGGTACCTATTGTTTTATGAATGAACTCAAGAATCCTTTTAGTACATTTCAGAGGAAAAAAATTTTACTTGTGTGCAATCAAATCAAATGGCTTTCTTAATTTCTTTGACAAAAGGAAAGAAGTTCCATTGTGCAGTTACTTGCTTGTTGTCAACTGTGCACCACTGTTAAGAGTTGAGGGTACAGTGATTTGCATTGAGATTTTAAATCCTTCAGCTGTAGTACCTAAGTATATTGACCTACAAGGCAAATGCGTACTATAAAGGAAATAATATACAAAAACCCCTCCTGTTTGCTTTGCAAAAGAAAAAAAAATTGTAAAACATAAGCACTCTGTATGGTCAAGTCTCACTTTCTGTGTATTAACAAATTTGATTTGCTGTGACTTGGACATCAATATCCAAATGAGCTTGAGCAAAATCAGGAGAGAAAATATTCTTTTAAAACATCATATATATAAACCAGAACTATTAGTCATCATTACAAAATGATGAAGTAGCTGGGACAGTAAAACCTTTCTAAAGAGCTGACTGAAATCTAGTGTGACACTTCCCATTGAAGTCTGAGTAAATCCAGTCTGGCTAAAAAGAAGCCAAATTACACTTATATTGTTATTGAGAGTATTTTGTTTGTTTTTAATTTTTAACTTCTGATCATATGCAGTATTTTCTTACAACAAAAGCCACTTACATCAGATAGAAAAAAATAGTTAAACAACTGAGTCTGAGATCAGACAAAATTTATGCCTTCTTGCAGTGACATTTCAATTGTTTCCAAAGGAGTTTAAGCATGCAGTGATATAACTGATAGATTTTTAATATTTGTTTTACTTTCACTATTGAAGTTACAACACCATCATAACCAGAATAATTGATTCTTTGGTTCATTTAACATGAGACTCTAATATCGCAATTGGATATGCAAATCTCTCCAAACATGAAATGCACTTAAGTGCAGCTAGGGATTCACTGAGGGACAGAAGGTGAAGTCAGTTCACACTGAGAGAACATCCAATGGGAACACTTTTGTCTATTTTCTATTTTCTCTATCCCTAAGTATCTGTCTTTATTAATTAAACCACGTAAGAAATGTGCTCTGAGTAACAGCTCAGAGACATCCGATTCTCCTTCTTACCTATTTTAATGATGCTGCTCAGTTCATAGAGAAGCAGTTGGTTATCTCCTCCTGTATCCAGGCGCTGCTCTATGTAGCTGTTTAATTCGTACACTACGCCTTGCATATTCGTATCCTGGTACTATGGAAGCAAAGATGAGAAAAACATTTTAGAATAACTGAGATGCATTTTGCAGGTTTGAAACATATGAAGTCTTTAAAGATAATATGCTAATATTTCAGTACTGAGCCAAGCAGAACTGTCCTAATCCAGCTGCCTGAAGAACAAGGTCGCTGCTAAGCAAGAGACACAACACTCCACCTTCTGCTCATCAGACATTTGTTCAAAGCACATTGAGAACATCACTGAACAATTAATAATTGCCTAAACTGTGCCAGGGTCATGGACAATGTCTAAAGAAAATGAGAGAGATGACAATTATCAAGTAAGTAGACTTCAACTCCTTCCTTTTAAGCTCTTAGTCCACTAGGAAAGGAAGCAAGCAACTGCCTTAGCTAGCATCTTCGACCTCAGATTCATGTGCCAAATGACAGAACTGTGCCAAGCACCAGAGCTTTCAGGTGGTGGTAGCTCAGAAAGCTCAGCCTTTCAAATACAGAAGCAATTAACACCAACCAAGTGAAGGACAAAAATCACGAGTCAAAATCATGCCAGCCACTGTGGCTTCATAGGCATTTGTTTCAACTGATGATGGCAGACACAAATCAAATCTGTTGGCAGATTACAAATCAGTTAGGATATTTAGATGGGAGCCATGGGGTGCTGATTGCTGGTATGATAGAACAGCATGACATGGTTAAACTCTCACAGGAAAGAAGATGCAGCCTCCCTTCAGGGGCCCAGCTGCATTTGTTTATCCATTTCCCAAGTTCTGAAGGGTTGTTAAAAGCAGCGCTAAATGTGTATGTGTAGCATGACAGCATCACGAACAATAATTTCACAGAAAGCAATACTTGGCACTAAGTAAAGATTCATTACCCTGCCCAAAACTGGTAATGTGGTATCTGAATAAAGTAATATGGTCAATTACTTACTGAACTCCATGATGCAGTAAATTATATTGCTTAAACTAAAAATTAAGCTGGTGATATTTAGACAAATTAATGTTGCTTGAAAGACTAAGGCTTACTTTTCCACTCATTCATACTTCAGAGCCAAGTTTCATAGAGATCAGACTAATATAAACTACTATGGAAAATACCATAAATGTTCAGAGTATCACAGTCTAGCCCACTACCACTCCAATTTTATGTGCATATATGTAACTGCTCCTCTACATGTGACACTTACTGATGGATTAAGCACATAACTTACAAAATATATTTTATGATATGACTTTTATTCCCCCTCCTATTTTCATGCATACAACACACTGTGTCAGGAATACAGAGCATGTGAAGATATATATTTAGCATACATTTTGATGCTTCATCTCAAAAAAACCCAAAAAGCTCCACAAACAAAAAAATTAAAAGTGCTCGCTGGATAATATCAATTCCCAGTTTCTTAAAATACAGCAGATCTTATTCTTGACTTTAAAATGGCTCCTGAGAATATACACTCTTTGCCATGACCTCTTCTTAATCTATTAATCAATTGCTTCACATGGACACATTAGAACATTTGAGTCCTAGGCTCAATATTCTCAATGTGTAACAAACCTGACACTTCATAATTCTTTCTGTAAAATGATGAGATGGTTATACATTTTGACAGCAATGTAAGGTCACGCTGCATAAATGCATAAACTACTGCAGGTCTTGAGTTTACAATACAGCATGCCACCGCCAGTATTAGCACCATATGGCAGCTGGCAAGCTTCCACTGCTTGCCCTCTGCTGTGTCCCACATTTACTCCTGTATGATTATTATTCAAATGGAGAAAACAATAGCATAGTTTCATGCAAGTGGAGCTTTTATACTTACAATCTGTAGCCATAAGTAGCCATAAAACAGGAAAATGGTGAACAAGAGTCTACGCTATTCAGATGTGCTAACCCCAGCCTGCAAAATTATGTGCAGCCACATACCCTAAAGCAACAACAGCTAATCAAGCACACATGCACTTTATCATGTGGAAGAATGCCTTCTCAGAACTCGGGAATGAATACACATCTTTTTGCCTGTGACGCACAGTCCGGATTTAAATCAAACCTTCAAAGGCTAAAGCTAATACGTTAAGAGAACACATCATCAAAATGAGCCCATTGGTATAAAGCCATGGCAGAGTAACTGCTTTCCCTCTGCTCAAGTAGCAGTTCAACATGCACAGTAATCATGTAATAGCTATGTGCCCCTTTAGCCTCACCTCTGCCACACAAGGTTGCAAATGTTTGCAAGCAGGGCAAACACCCACACCCATGTCACTGAAAAGGCGGCAGCTGCGTAGTGCCGGCCACTGGTACGCGGCACGCGTCTGGCACTGACCACCCGACACCCACCGCGGGCCACACGAACACAGTTTGTCCAGGTGCACAAGTAAGCAATTCTTAGATCAACCATCAACAAAGATTCACTCCGTCATGCTGTGAAATGGTTTTCCTTTTATTACAGCACAGTGAAAGAGGTTTTTTTATTAGGTTCTAGGCGTTTTAGATTGGATAACCATAATTAGGTTTGGTTGAAAAGCCACAATAGTCTTTACGAAACCAGGTATTTAAACACTGAGTAAGTCATCAGGAAACTCTGATACAAGCACTACCCAATGTGGTTGCTAACACAGACTTGTGCATATTAGGTGTAAAACTTACTTCGAGAAAGCAACTCCTCAAAAAAATTCAACACATTTAGTGGAAAATGAGTATTTTTTTAATATATACATGATTATATGGGGTAAGTAGAGTTTCTTAATTTGCAATTTAAACATTATTAATGCTCATCAACTTTTTCCTTAACTCATTTTTCCCATTGCTGATTTCCTTCTATTTAAGATTCAGTGTCTACAAGTATTTTGGTATACTTACTGTAAAATTCTGAATTTCAATGACATTACATAAACTAATTTAACTAGACTAAAAACTAGTTCAGCACTATCATACCAGCATCATGCTTTTAGTAGCTGTGTATATTTTAAAGCTATGAAAATGGACTAACAATTAAGAAAGAAAATTGTGCTATAAATATTTATTATAAAAATTATAAACATAAAATAAGGTTGTTTTTACAGGATTTATGTAAAAATATTTATATGGTCCTTAACCTTTAGAATAATTCAATGCAATAGAAGATAACCACCCATGACAGGTGATTTAAGAATAGCTTTGTGACTTAGAACTAACCAAGGAGGATAGGAACATAAACATTAAAAGAGATACTGAAATAGTGTAGAGTGAGATTAATTTTAAGTATTCATTCTAAACAATTCAGACACATGGAGAAACTAATATTCAAGTACACAATATAATATCTAAAGTAAAAAAAAAAAAACCTGAAATGAAGATTATTTCCATGCTTTGATGCTCATAGGGCAGCTGTGCCACAGGCATTTTATGCTTTTGCAGGAAAGAAAAAGTCTTTTTGCTGCAACAAAAAGCCTTAATTAATACAGCAAGTGTGTCCAAGGCACTCTAGAGGTGTCACAGGGGGCCACACCGTGGACAGATGGAGGAGCACTTGAAACTGAGGACATGCATTCAATCAAAGACATGTAAGCAAACCAAAAAAGAAAAAAAACAACCAAAGCGAAACATCTCAACCAAACAAAAAAAAAACCACCAAAACCACAAAAAACACAAACAAACAAACCACAAAACAACAACAAAAACAGCTCCGATAAACTAACAAACACACTTTGTGAGATCAAAATTACATTCTTAGGAAAGAAAAAGTTAACTCAGCTGTCCATGTAAGAAGGAATTCCTGGACCAGGAATAGGATCTTTTGGGGCAAACAGAGGTTCTTGTAAGGAACCTCAGATCTTGAGCAGTGTGAAATCACTAAGAATAAAGGATGTACATAGGCCAAGGACATTGTTCCTAGACCCAGGAGTTTAAAACACCCATTCTCTAGCTGGTTACATCAGTTAGTATTTTAGATAGCCAGCTTCTCCAAACCGCCTAAATTAAACTGTCAATGGCAGCATCAAAACTTGCAGATAATGAATTCCAGTAATTCAACATTTTACACAAAACAATGTCCTTAGGCAGGGACTGGATTTCACCCAAGGTTCTTCAGTCATCTTTAAAACTGACAGCTCCTCTCTTCTCTATTAGCACACTACAGAACATAGGCCAGCTGCTGAACCGAAAACAACCAAAATCTCCTCATAAACTTCCAGCCAACACAAGTTTTCTTTCCTATAAAACTATAGTCTTGGCAACAGGAGTCATCAGGGAAAGAATTTAAAGATGAACTAAAAAAAGCCTCCAAATAAAAAAAGAACACTTGTTTGAAGTCTTAATGGTCTGAATTAACATTTGATTGAGATGTCAGTCCAAAATATTTCACGCTAGGTATTTTCATACTTGACCAGAAGTATAAAAAGACAGGTCTTACATACCTAAGGTACCTTACCTACCTAGTTCTCAATGTAATTGATACTTGCATTATAAAAACAATTTCCCAACAGCAACACTTCCGTACTTCTCAAAATAAAAATTTGTTGTCAAAAAAAGAAGTAAACAAACTAAAATATTTGATGCCTTTTTCTGAAATACATCAGCTTTCCCTTCTCTCAGGTAGCATTATGAAAAATCTTATATACACAGTTACCATCCTGATTTAAGAGACTTGCTCTGTATAATTTTCGAGTTGCATCCATAACTTATCTTCTGGAAAGATAATCAATACTCAATTACTGGTGTCTTTTCTAAAGAAATACTACATGTCCTTTAAGAATTTTGGCACTATCACTTTATCTACCCACATACTAAGTGGGTTTTTTAAACTGAAGAATATTCTCCTGTGTTTCCTTTTTATTTTCTTCCTCACAAAGGAATGCATAACTAGAAAGGAACATATTGGTGACTAAATACAGTCTCTTGAAGGCAAGGGCTGCCTTGTAAGAGACATTTGGTTTAAAAAGACTTAAAATATTCATTCCATGTGTCACTACACTTTATCACAATGAGTATTCAGACAGCTAGTGTAGAAACAAAGAAGGCCAGACCTATAAGTATCACAATAGCCACCTACTTCTTTAAATGCAAGAAATTTTATTTTAGTTATAGTGATGTTATTGCACTTCTGATGACCAGTGGGTATAAAGAAAGAAATGGCTGCAGGGGGAAAATAAAATTTAAAAAAAAAAAAAGTCAACCTATTTAATTAAATCAATACTAAAATTTATTCAGGTCATTTTTATGTGTAGTGAGATATGTTGTGTACAGGTTTGCCATGTATGTTTATGTGTACTGCTACCTTTTCTAGACCTTGTCTTTCACTGGCTGCAACATTTTGCACTGTTTATCTGCACTGATGGCTAGTTCCCATCTTGTGTGGAAACCAATGGTTTTTATTTTGGGGCATAGATAGCCACGAGGCAACTACATTCTACTAACACTGAAAACACACATAAACTGCACATGTGAAGAAACAAAAATATGGACCAGGACTTCATGTAAAAGAACAATCAAAAACCAACCCCCCCCCCCAACCTTACGAAAGGCTAATCAAACTGCTTGTTTCAAAGTGGAAATGCTGAGCCAAAGGACATGAAATCCTCAGACTGAAGAAAGTGGTAAGCAAACTTACAGCACAGAGATGACTTTCAGAGGAGCAATGAGCTTAGAGAGGAAACTCAAAAAAAATCAGAAGAGGTAACTGGGCTTGGCTGGAGTAACCAGTTTTCTTTAAACTTGGACACTGGAAAGCAAGCAACTATAAAGAGCAGCCTCAGCTGAGGTGATTAATTTTAATGCTTGTACATAGCCTCAGAGAAAACTGCTCCTACACGCATTTGTCTGACGTCTATTCTTCTTGTTTTGACTGGAGAGGACATGGGTTAGAACTTGCATGGTAAATAAAGTTTAGCATTGCAGCACCATACACAGGTATTTATGACTTTTTTCTTCACTCATCAAACACCTTCATGACAAAAGCAAAGAAGGGAAAATACGAGATGACATTTGGCAGCACAGGCCCTATTATGATGCAAACCAGCTTTCTTACTCTGCACAGAAAGGACTCACTAGTTTTGAAGGCACACATTTCCCAGCTTTTTTATCTAGCTGATTTCCGAGTCTCAGAGAGATGGTGAACACCTTTCCTAGAAGAATCTTATTGCCCCACAGCCCCCACTCACTGACGTCCATTCTGACCTTCCCTTCAGCTCCTTCCCTGCTACCAAATGGTAACACTGAAATAAATTGCTTCACAATAGGAAAAATACATCATAAAAAGCAAAGGCTTCACTTATGAGAAAAGAACATTATGATTACATAGAAGTAGCCATATAATCTGTTATTAACTGTAAGGCTCATAAAACTTCATGAATATCTCAATTATATCACCTCTCCAGATTATATAATAAAACAGCATAATGAGCTTCAGTTTAACTTGACAAGGCTGAATACTGTTCCTCTTTTTAAAAAGCTTTTTATAAAATGACATTCCCTCCTAATACTTGACTTGCAAGCACTCTAAAGACACCATGTACAACATTAAAAATAAACTTCATTTTCCTACCACTGCTGCTTATCACTACCACAGTATTCACAAAGTTTTCTTTTTAAAGAAATCAGCTTATACAAGCATCTTCTCGTGACAATAGGTGCAATGCCATTTCCAACACTTCTAAAGGCTAAATATATATCTATATCTATTTTTATATTTGTTCTAGTTCCCCTAACTTTTTTATTAATTTGTTCTCTGTTCTGGGACGGCATGGAAATATTTAAATCCCATCTTTAATAAGAAGATACTACAAGGAATGAGCTTGCTTTGCCAATGGGTCATAAAGAGCCCAAACCTTTATTATCAGTCACACAGTGAAGATACATGCAATTACTGCAACTATTTACTGAAAACACACTTGCTAATTCTGTGACTGGCAGTGACATACTGTGCTGGGTGCTGGCTGGTGCCAAGGCAGCTGCCAAAAAGCCTCAAGTCCAAAAAGGGGAAAGGAGAGGATTAAACTATCATTCCTGTTTCCAAGAATAAAGTACTCTAAATGAGCAAGTCACTTGCTAGGTAATAATTTTCTGGTGTTTATATGGTAAACTTCTGTAAAGTGAATTGCTGTTGGCATTGCCAGAGTTTACAAAGCAAAGGTACTTGCCAAAAGGCAGCTTCACTGGAAGTATTGTTCAAGTAAACATGGAATGGAAAGTTATTAAGCAAAATGAACAGCTAATTTTGCCGTGATCCTATCAGGAACACTGAGTATTTTCACTTAAACTTCAGAACCTGAGGTACAAAAGAGCACACAGCGATCACGGGAAACTTAGCAGCACGTAGAACAGAATCCTGGCTATAGTTCATGAAGGAATGGGGTTATTTTTGCCAACTAAAAAGAATAACATGTCTCCAAAGCACACTGTTTTCACTAATGTTGTCAGAGAACTACATCTTTAGTCTAGATGTGCATGAATACACGTGCACTTAGTGCTCAAACTCACACTCCTCTATTTTTGTTTATTTTGCAGATTAAACAGCAAAATAACAAAGTATTCAGCTTAAGTTTCCTTTATCCAAGTAGTTCAAGAGTTGGTTTTCTTTTGAAATCCCTCTGCCCAGAAAACCACTTGTGTAGCTACGATGATGGGATCAGCCAAGACACATCTGCACAATAAGTAAGCAGAAGAAATTCAGCATTTCCAAGGATGTTCCCAGTACTGCATCATGCAAAGAGGAGATTCTGTCCCCAGTTACATATATCTCATAAACACTGGAAACTGGTATGCAGAAAAAAGTTCACAGGTTCATTGGTCACAGATGCTCATGAGGTATTTTGTAACCAGAGCTGTTCTTATGCCAAATGCAGTCTACAGGAATCAGGAAATCTTTCACCTCCACCACCATTCAGATGCTATGTCAGGCCAAACAAGGAAATCTTTCCATATCATTTCTGAACACCAAAATATTGACAAAATTGCCATTAGTAGACCAGAAAAAAAATAATAAATTTTGAAATTTCTTTCTTCTTTTCTATTATATAATTCTCAAAATTTAAATTATGTGGAAGTTTTCCCCTGTTTTCTCATACTTTCTCCTTTCCCCTTCTTTCAAAAACTTGAAAGGAAGTGCCAACAGCCAAGTTGGCTACTCTATTTTCATTTTCTACTAAGAAGTTAAAAATGATACTAAATTCAAAATGCAGTTCCTATACAACAGGTTTCAAAACTTACATTTCAAAATTTCTCAAATTCTCAAAGTGTCAAACTGCAACATAAAACCCTTGAAAATACTGAAACTTCCTTCCAACAATTAAAGATTTTTTTCAGTGTATTCCTACCTCGTTTTCCAGCTAACATGGTATAGTTAAGCAATTGGTGATTTAATTCTGCAATAAATTTCCTTTCACTAAACTTAATTTTTCCTTCCCCATGATACAAGCTGCTTCTTGCAGATGTTTTCAGGAATTAAAAATGTAACACTTAATGACTTCAAAACTCATAATTCTTCAGTCAGTGTGAACATGTCTTTTTTTCTGTAAAACATTACTCACGTACAGAACTTTCCTAATTCAAATTCTAATTTATGTTCATATTTTAATTAAACTGGTATCTGTTTGAGCTGCTGCTGAAGAAAAAGGATGCATTACAATGGTCCACATTATTATATATGGCATTATTCAAAAATACAACAAACTAACCTGTTAATTTGTAGCATGGTGCATTACTGAGTACCTTCAAGTACTTTACTTTAAAAAAAGCTAAACCAAATAGTAGTGCAGCACAGTATACACACCAAGTGCACAATGACTGATGGCTAAAAAAAACAAGGGAGAAAATGTTTACTTAAGAACATCTGAAGTATCATCTGCACCCTACTGATTCCAGGGCTTCAAGTGACAGCCCATCCATCTTTAGGAAATCCTAAGCCACTAGATATGACTTTGAGGGGCTGAGATGCCTGACACCAGCCCGAGAGACACAGGGGAGGACTGGCAAGGCTGACTTGGGGGTTAAGAACTTCTTTTCTTTCCCTTAAATAGCTCAGATGTCGTAATCAAGATAAATTCTGTAATTCTGTTTTACAGAGGTTTAGGCAAATGTTAATCTACTAAATGAATTACAATTAAAAGGAACTTTCCCACATACATAATTAGAGCTTCTGAGACTATTAGGTAGATTTTAGTTATTTTGAGATTAAAACAGTATATATAGATGTACTATAATTCCAGGTTACACCAAAAGGTATTCACTGTCAGAACATTAGCATACTAAGGGATGACAAAAATCATGTTGAAAACTAATGAATTACTAAAACACAGTAATTTTCACCTAAATTCTCAATACCCTTTTAAGTCCGTGGCACGTCATGTATATGGGAAACGTCTTCTTGAATAAACTCATTTTTAGACAACATTTAATCTCTTTCTTGTAGACACATATGGGGTGAAATTCAGTTCCCCTTCATCCCAGCCCTCTGCTCACAGGGTTAAAAAACTGAGGTTTCCACTACCGGCCTTAGTTGTCCACTCCTTCCACATTCTAGCATTTTCCAAAGGACTTCTACTGAGTGCAGGAGCATCCAGCTAGTTTTTGCAGTCTTTCAACCTGCCCTATTTTTAATATATGTCTGACACTGTTGTGCTTCTCCTGGGAACATGAAATAGTTTATGCAAGACATTCAAGAAGGAGAGCAAAATAGGACCATGATTCCACCTTGGTAAGTCATAAGGGCTCCCCCATCTTATGGGGTCCCTCAGGATGTCTGGACCCATCTGAGGGCAACAGATTGTCCTGTACTGATCTTTTCTCACTCATAGCAAAGGCACTCATTCCTGACAGATCCCTGTAATTAGTCCTCAGTCACAGACACATATTCTGCAGGACACAGTGTCAATCAGAGGTAAGGCTAGGGTTGGGAATCTATTACTTAATATGTTTTTTTAGGATTTTACATTACATTTCATGAAGACCAGTGCAAATTACTTTAAATTAGAGAATTTAACTCATTGTATCACATCGCATCTCAAAAGGGAGTTATTAAATAGGGCATTTTTTCTTCCCTTCCTATGCTTGCTGTCTATTGAGGCAGTTACACTGATTAAATAGTCTGATGTTATGCTCAAAGTCCCATGAATTGCCTGGTTTCCATGAAGTACCTTTTTAAAACTGGATCATGAAAATAGCACTGAGACAACTCTAAATGCAAAATACCCTTTAATTTATTTACAGCCAATCAAGTGTTCTTAATATTTATTTTCCTTATTAACTGTTCTCTAGACAGTCTGTACAGAATTTTTTTTCTTCTGGAGATCCACAATAACCAGGGAATAGAAATAAATCTTGATCAGAGTCTATGGAAAAATCATCTCAAGTGAACAGTGGGCCACTTGTTTTTAGAGAGGATAGAGAGCAGCACTTACCCTGCTGACTTCTTTAGGAGCCGCTTCATCTAAAAGGAAACAAATCAAACAATTAGGCACTCTGGGAAGTTTCCAGACTGAAAGAAGAACAAGATAACAAATTTCAAACGATTTTTGCAACATTTGTACAAAACTTTCCTAATATGGTTCAATCAAATGATTGAAATATCCTGAGACTGGCTTGCATTTACAATCTTTTCATAACTTCTAAAGCTAAAAATCAATTGAAATTAGGATAAAGTATTAAGAAGAATAAGAATAATAATAAGAACACAAAATTTCATACATTTCAGAATTCAGAGGTAAGCTGGCACAGGCCAGCTAAACACTAAATTTATATTCCAATTAAGTAAGGGTATTGTTAGTACTGCATAGTCTGAGAATTAAAGGCCTTTGCTACCAAATACATGTCACCAACATCCTACAAGGAAGCTAGTGAGCAGACCTAGACATTCTGTTCTAATATCAAAGATGTTGACTTCTTTGGATGTGTAAAAAAAGTCTTGTAGCCAGAAGAAGAATACCATTGATGGGATCTGGCATAACATGTTAAAAGAAAATAGATTATAAGATTTTAGGTATATATATATATACACACACACATAGCTACACAAACTTCAACGTTTTGTCCTTTCAAATGCAAACAGACTTTCATGCATTTTAGGTAATACATATTTTTAATACTATAAATTAACACAGGTACAATATCAGAGCTAAAACATTGAATAGTATTAATGAAAATATAGGGAAAGCAGCTATACAGCAAGAACACATCTGCCACAGGGGGAATTTCCAACTTTCAGTTTAACCACACCAAAAGTAGCTTAAACACAGCTTTATAAACCTCCAGTTGGTTATTTGTTTCTGAAAGCATGAAGAGAACTATTTGTAACCTTTTATTTGCTCCTAGGAGTCAAATTACTATACTTCAGAAATTAAAATTAAGTCAGGAAATAGATTTAATCTCACGGAAAAATACTATATGTTTATATTTGTCAAAGACTCTTCATATCTTGCTATTTAAGATGAACTTTTAAACAATAAAGGCAGAAAACCCCCAGATTTTCTAGCAAACACCTTTAATACACAATTTCTGATGCAAGAATTCTCTATAGCAATACGGATTTCCCCTCAAAATTGAGTGGTGCAAGAAAAATAATATATTTCACAACCATGAGCAAATATTAGTCTCCTCTTAATCCCAATCAAATGATATGCCACCAATTTGCACATGCAAGCTTAATTCAACTATTTCAGGCAGTTCTGTTGCTTGCAGTGCAATGTGCAACGCATGCTCTGCCACATTCAGTGATGTTACCTTCCTGAATCAGACAAATCTACATACCAGAGTCACACTCAAAATCCATATCCCCTGCTCCCTGATTGCTGACACTGAGCAGCAGGAAATGTGAACAGAAAACACAGTGATGACATGACAGTTTCCCTGGAGTGTACTCTCAGTTTTCAGTAACTAACAGATCAAACATTTCTTCCATCAGTCATGACACTTTTCTGTTTAAAGGATGGGGTTTTCTTCCTCACACTTTTGTGGGGTAGGAGGGGTGTTAGATTTTGTTTGGCTGGTTATTAAACTTGAGTCACTAATATTCAGCATTCTCAAAATGCTATGAGCTCCACTGTTCAAATACATAATACCAGAAAAACTATTTTATTTTGAATCTGCGCACTATGTATTTCATCTGCTTCCCTCTAGTCAACTTATTCATGGAGCCTGTGATTCTACAGATGTCTGAAGCAAGTCCTTCTCTGCTTCATACTCCATCTAGACCTTTCCTGTTTTGAGAGGTCTGGTCTGATTTGCTGCTGGTAACTCTCACCACTCCTACTTCCTCTGTCTCACTGCAGCTTTCTGGGGTGGGAAGTCCAGAATTACAGGCAATACTGCAGTTCAGAAAAACACAGCCAGGACTTACAGAATGGCACAGGGATATGTCTCTCTATTTGAAAAGAATAATTCCTAACATTTTACTTGTTTCTTGATAGTTACTAAACTCTGGGCTAATATTTTCAAACATTTCTATTCTGTAATACTGATATCTCTCTCAAAATTATAACTAAGAAGACCCCCCACCCCCACCACCTCTGTATGTGTAAAATTACTTCCCCATGTAAAGTAGTCAGCATATATCAGAATTAACTTTGCACCTGTTTTATCTCTCACTCAGTACCTTTAGTACCCTGGATAACTATACCCTAAAAAAAATTTAACAACCTTATCTTCCATATTCACTTCAACCCTGCATCCTCTTACCCAAGTCACTATGTATATATTGAAAAACATGGGTAAATCATGCTAGTGATTTCCCTCTACTGGAACAAAATCAATGTATTGTAACATATGGAATATAAATTACTACCATCACAATTCTATCGCTTTCACACCATTGTAAAACATAACTGCCACTGCAATTTTAGCTTAACTACCTATACAATTCTAATTAACAACTCCACAGTACACTACAGATATGCATAATAATCATTATAGTAACTAAAGACAGCTTCCATACTAAACCCAGTCAAATAAGATAGGAAGAAGCAGAAAATACAAAAGGGAACAGACAGAAAAAAAGAAATCCACAGAAGTTTGTTGTTTGGCACAGTATAAATGAGGCTAGGTTTAATTTGACTTGGGGTTCTTTTTGTTGGAGTGTGTGTGAAGAGGTGTTATATTGTGTAACTCTTCATTTAATAGGAAAAATTCAAATTTGAATTTGCACATTTAAAAAAAATAAAATCCCATTTCATACTTGGATTTCTATGCATGCATTTTAAAAAACAAAACAAAACAAAGGCCAATAAGTTTGACAATTGCAAGATGCTTAGCCAGAGCAGTTACAAAGAAAACTTTATTGCAAAGAAAGCTTTCAATACCTCAGGTATTAAATTTTGAGACATTTACCATGGAAACAATGATTCTATTGTCCAGTTAGTTTTATCACAGGAACTGTTCTGGAAAAACAATATTGACTTTCTCCCTAGTCTTAAGCTGTTCTTTTTTTCTGTGTAGTTAAATACTGCTGCTGGTACACTAATGCTGTTGATGATAGCAAGCAAATGCTCAGGATTAATCCTGTTTGAGATCCCAGATAGCTCTACAGTCACAGTTTCCTGAGGAATATTTTCCCACACAGCAGATGTCAGATTGACCTAATAATTTTTTTTTCCATTTGCTTTAGGCTTCAGATAATAAGACACAAGTTGTTTGTAACACAATTAGACCAGAGAAATATATTGGTGACTTTTTTTTTACCTTGAAAAGTGTCATCCACCTATAGACCAAAAGAAATTCCACATAAATTTGTGTAGATTGGATAAAGACTGCTCTCACCACCCTGAAATAAAGTTTACCAGGTTTCCTTTACCTTTGCAGCAGAACGGCATCAATCAGATGAAATTGGTCAGTCTATTTTAATTGCAATTTGCATCCTTGTTTTAGACATCTTGAATCCAGCAGCTTGTCTCCACTGCATTTTTAGGATCTTTCAAAGATACCTCAGCTGAGGGTTGGTTTCCTAAAGCAGTAACTATCACACATATACAACAGAAATTTCAAGCCATCACTCAAAAACATCCTTGCTTCTTAATGCGCAATCTCATTAAGGGCACCTGAACACCTCTCCTGATTTTCAACAGGTCTGGATTTACCTCACAATTCAGAAGCACTTGTGTTACTTCACAGAAAACTGATTTAGTTTGTTTAAACATAGACCTAGACATTGAAAGAGAATATTCATTAGATTGATCACTGGTGGCACACAGTGCTTCTTTCCCTGAAGCAGGACAAAACATGAATTCTAGCTATTTTATATGAACAGTAAGATATACACTGTTATTTTTAAGTTCCTGAAAAAGGATGCTCAGTTCTTCCTCTTCTTAAGTAACACGTATCAGACAATAAATAAGGCCTGAACCAAGACTTCACTGCAGATGGTAAGCAGAGAAACATATTGTCTGCCAGGTGTCCTAAAATTTTAATTCACTCCCTCGCATACAAGCAAACAGGGCACTACACACAATAGGATTCAGGAGACTGTGCATTTAACTTCATTAGACATAAATCTGGTAAATTTGGAAGCTTATTATTTTCTATGGTCTTAGCCCACACTAAACTGATGAAACTGTTGGAGCAATTATGCAGGATGGCTTATTCTGGCCAGAAACTTTCAGAAGATACCTTTTGGAAGTTATCACCAGTCCTTGTGAGAACAGAATAGCATGAGGAAGAGCCAAGGATTTCTTCTGTTTACAAAATTACTTAGTACTACAAAACATATCGATGGTAGCGCCACACTTACATGTCCATGATCATAAATATCCTCAACTGTAAAATGTATGTGACAATTTAAACTAATCTAAGCAGGGCATTCCCACGTCTGCTAAAAGCCCTATAAAATTCTATAGAAGTCTCTCAGGTTTAATATACCTCAGCAAAAATCATGTTGGAACCTAGGCTCTGACCATTAGGAAGAAACTTAATAATTTCCAGCAGTAAATATGCTTTACCAAGAGAGTGTATGATTGTGTTTTATGGTAATTAGCCAATGACTTCATATCCCATTCAACAGGGCTGTTGAATGACAAGAGTGTCAAACTGGTTAGCTCACCTATATTATCAGTCAACGAGGTGCAATCACCATAGTTTATTACCAGAATGCAGCCACAAGACAATGGGCTGAAGAGCATATAAAATAGTTTATAATTTTTTCATACTTACCAGCTTACAGCTATACCTTTATGCCCATATCTACTGCTTTTCTTGTCTGACACAATTCTGCCTGGCCTTCACTCCACTAGCTGCACTGCAGCTTTCTTTAAAACTGATTACATGTCTTGATAGCATGTTTGGTGAAGGAATGCTCTCATCCAGTAGCAACAAAATTTCAGAATTACTCTTTTTAAATTGAACTTGATTTTCCCCCCTTTTTTTTTTTGTTCCAGAAGCCCCGGTTGCCAAGTATAAAGTATCCTTAGAGCTTACTGCAACCAATGTACCTAAGAAACAGCATTATCACTACTAACCTGTCCTCCCACTTTTGAAGGGAGCAGTCCCCTGACTCTTGAATATTTTTCAAAAACCAAATTTAAACTTCATCAGGTATTTTCAAAGAGAAGGAAAATATTACATCACTGCTGGCTCAAATACTAGTCAGACATATACCTTAAGCAATTGCATTAAAATCAATAGAACTGCTATAAGCATGCACTGGAAAACAGAAATGCTTTTATGTATTAAATGTCACGGCATTTCTGTAATGTATAGTGACTCAGGGCTGAAAGAGATGATTAAAAGAGAACACTGCTTGAAGCAGGTCCTACAAAGCAACCTGAGAAAGTCCCACTGGATCTTGTTCACTGCAAGACATTTGGATATTTTAAAAACATGCATACACCTTTTGGACCCTGGTGGGCCCCTGGAGTTTGGCTTGTTTATTCCTAGGCCATGAATACCTCTTCCCAACTGATAAGATACCTGGAGAACTTTAAGGAAAGGCACTTCCTCCTGCTTTCCCAACATCTATATACAGCCCACTCTCCACTCTGAGACCAGCGAGGCAAGGGATGGGATCACACAGCTCAGTGCCATGAGGGTCCCATCCCTGGCAAGGAGCGAGGCTTCCGAGATTGTTGGCCCAAACACACCAAGAAATTTCAGCAGATTGTCAGCTTCTGGAGCAGGAAATACTGCATATGGCTCAGTGACAGCAAGAGAACATAATAATCTTACACATGTTAGGAAGAATGTAATCTTTCATTTATCCTGGGAAAACAGAGAATCAGATACCAATATCTTTAGTAAAACTTTCCTTTTAGTTCTAATCCCCACCTTTTCGATCATTGCATTCTTGTCTCCTGTTTACAAGCATAAAAGATTGGTTTTTTAGGGAAAAACATGTCCATGTAATAAAACTGTAAGCTATTGCACTCTTAAGAAGTTGTTTAAAATTTTCAGACTCCAGTGTTTATCACTATAGACAATCAAAATTAGAACAAGAAGCTTTGCAGCCTGCCCGATTTTCATTTTTCTGCACCTCTGACTACATTGGAAACAACTTTCAGGTTACTGAACTTTGCAGTAAAATAGTCAGAATTTGCAGAAAAATCAAGACTGAGTAGTTTTCTTCCCTTTAGAACAGCTGACAAAAGAAACAAAAGAAAATTCCCCAGAGGAAAAGTTTGCTAACGTCAAGGGTAAGGGATCATTAGAGCTTGAGATGATAGGTTACCACGTGAGAGGGTGCAGTGATCCAGGGTGAAACATATTTATGTCAGGAGAATCATTTCAATCCTTCTGAAGAAACCATACTGTAAATACAACATAGGTACATTTGTATTAGTGATGTGTTTTATTTACTTTACTCTGGAGATTGAAAAGCAAGAAACTGAAAAAAATGTTTAAATTAATCAGGAAAAAAACCTGAAGATGAAAACGATGAAAATTTACAAATTAAGCCTTTTTGCTTTTAGGATATTTCAGCTGATTTGTTAGTAATCATAATCAAGCTCTCAGTGACTGAGTTGAATATTACAGAATAATGATGTGCAGATAATTCATGACTTTGGAGTCTTTGAAAAATGACATGTTACACTAACATGATGAACAGATTGAAACCAAGAGAAGATTGAACTATTTACTACTTATCAGTACCACCACTGTGAGTAAAACATTTTGCTTGCAATGAGAAGACTGCTAAAAAATATATAAAATTATAACTTCAGAGTGTGGAAAGGAACAGAATACATAACTACAAAATTATAGACAGTTCTCCTTGAAAGATAATGACAGCACCTTATGAATTTCTGAACTAGTCAGTTTTATTCTAAAAAGATTTTATAATGACAGATAATTATAATTCATAGGAATGATACAAGAAAAAAATAATTTAAAAAATTATCTTTTTGGCTGCTCTTCAACAACAACAACAAAAAAATCCAAGGTGTTGTGGAATTCGGTATTCTTCCACTGACATTTGAACAAATGCAAAATTTTAACTCTCTCTAATAGCAGGTGCAATATTAAACATGCTAAGCCAGATTTAGAAAAGTTTCCAGGCAGGGAAACATGCACTATGATTTCAAAAAAATAATCTCTGAAGCACTCTGGCACTCAATTCCTTGAAATAAAAGGAAGTTAAATACCCCAATGATAAGTAGGTGGGTTGATCACTCTGCTGATTCTCACTGCTCAAATGAGAATGATCATTCGTTACATTTTAGAGACTCGGTCACTTGTGAAACTAAGATGATATAGAGGTTACGTGAAGTAATTGAGGAAGGTTATTGAACAGAGAGCTTACTAAAGACAAGATAAAAATGTGACGAATACCAGTTGTCCCTGGCTGAAAACAAGAATGTTCCCAATGAAGCTCTGCTTATATAGCTCTGACTGGTCTTGTGTAACCTCGAGGACACGCTGTAACAGCCAACATCAGACACTCCAACATCAGAAAACACCACAAACCCACTGCACTGAGCGGTCCACATGCATCAGGAGGTATGTCTGTTAAATGCCTTGGCACATCAGCATCCAGATTATCCTTTCACCCAGTCTGGTTCTCCAAGAGGTTCCAGAAAAATTTACAGGTAGAACCCAGTCTTCAGTGGACTGATGACTTCTGAGCATGCCCACCAGCACATCTGCATGCTCCACTCTGCCAACAAATATACTGCATTCCAATTTTCAGCACAGAAACGTTGACATAGGCTTCAAATTGAGGGCTGGCTGTACTATCAGGCACTGATGACAGTCCCATCATAAGAATCTAGCTCCTTGAATCATTAAACCATAAGAAAGGGAGGTAAATCACAGTATCTCTGCAATTAGGAACGTTAGAAAGACTTGGTGACAGAAATCATCCCATCCTTAGGGATTGCAAGGCAAATGTTCCTCAGACACACACTCACACAGAGAAGAGATTAACCTGGAAATTTCAGAAGGAATTCTGTATTCAAACCTCAACTGAGAGATGTCAAAAAAAAAAAGAAATGTCCAAAGGAAAAATGTCCAAAAAAATGTCCAAAAAATTCAGATCTACAAGCTTAGAGTAAATGAAGAACTGGATGTGTTCATGCAAGACAAAATTACTTTCATGTGCATTTTTTATTTAACTAACAAATCCAATGCAGATGGTAAATTAATTGAAATACTTAATAAGAAATCAGGAAATACATAAAGAAATCAGCTGGAAAGCTAATAAACTGTATCTATTACAGCAGTAAGAGAAAGTGCAAGTACCACTTCTGTCGGTGGAATAAAGGGAACCAGAGCAAACTGCACCTCTTCAGCATGGCTGTAGTTGCCACCTGCTGGGATAAGGAGCTGTGTCTATCTCCCAAATTGTCAATCTAAGAGAACTACTAATGATCACACACTGAGAGCCAGCAACCAAGCGAGAAATCTATTCCTGCAAGTATGAAAAGGGTAATTCATAATCTAAGTCCCTTCTCACCATGCCTTCAAAATAGTTTCGAAACAGTCATGATTGAGGAACCTCATAATTTGTCAGTTACAGCATCATTCTTCCCAACTTCCTTCATCAGGCCTGCCACAGAGCTCTGTCAACACCAACACAAGTTTCTTACGTAAGCAAGCATCACACAACTACTTGGATGAGGAATTTGGAAAAAACAACCCCATGACACAAACTGCTTCTTAGACACTTCTTTATATACTACATCTACCTAGTTCAGAAACACCAGAGCTGTGTTAATTAACCCATTTGGGTCTGACATCTACTCAGCCACAAGGCCACCCAATTTTCACATACAGCACTAATTCCATTGGGAGCTACTAGGGGACTGGACCATTTCTAGACGTCAAGCCACTTGTTTTGACAACTAATTGCAGGAGTGAGATTAAGCCACCAAATAGTACACCAAAGAGAACAGCCTAATAACTACATAATACACTGCTGGCTCAAAACACAAACATCCACACAATTAAATAAAGCAAGACTGAAAGCAGAAAGAAGAGCCAAAGACTTTCAAAGCAGAGTTTCAAAAGGAGGACCTGCAGGGAGAGAGGGACAAAGGTGCCAGGAGGAGCAAGCAGCTTGGATAAAGACATCAGAGGCTACCAGTGGTGATGTACTTTACTGACATCTCTAGGATTATTTTGCTTTCTGCCATGGTGGAAAACCAGATCCAGTTAAAAAAAAAAAAAGAAAGAAAAAACACAAAAAACTTGTTTACACAGATCAAAAAAACTCTAACCGCATCTAAAGAAAATCATACATGTAAGTTGCAAGGTAAGATTTGCACAAAAAAAAAATCCTTTTGTTTCCAATATAGTTCACTGCTACCGTTAATGAAAAAAGAATGCTGGAAACTTAAATCATATACTTTAAAAATACAGTTGTCAAGAAGGAAAAAAAAAAGGTAGTTGCTTCAGTGTGCTTTGCCATTTTCCATCAAGTGAACAGATGGCATTATTAAAATTCTAGTAGAATGAAGTATTTATAAGTTCATTAGACAACACTAACTATACAAAAAAAGACAGCAATATTGCAAATAAAGCTGCTGGATTCAAAATAGCATAAAAGTACAAATAAGAGTTATAAAATCACATTTATGAGTTAGTATACAAAAACAAACATGCCAAATGAAACAAAAGCATAAAAGAAATGCAGAAAAAGCTCTATAAAACAATAATTTATTTTCCAGGGTCACTTCCAAGTTACTCCATGCATTCTGAGCCTGAATTCTATAAAAAGTACTTCAAGTTTGACAGTCTCCAAGACAGCTGAAAGGGAAAAAGCTTGTTACATTTGGTTTTCTTTAAATGTTTATATAAAATTTATACTATGATGTTCAATAAGTAAGAATGAAATTGCTCCAGAAATAATACACACAGAAATATAAGTCTTATTCTCTGAGGTGATATTCTTAGGAAATAAACAAAAGGCCAGCCAAACGCATGTGGCACATATGCTGTGCCACACTGGCTTATTTGATGCCTGAGGTGCTTTATCTGCTCTTCACTTCACCATTCTGAATTATTAGCCTACACTGGATTCACTTCAGAATCACTGATTTGTAACTGATTGCCTTATTTTCTATTGTATTCCAGCCACAGCAATGTCTTGACTTGGTAAAGTGGTGTCTGTTAGGATTCTAATTAATTTGAATAAGATGCAAATTCCTGTCACCTTCAAAATGTGCCAAAATGGATTTACTATAAAAAGAGATAGCTAACAAACTGAAAATTCAGCTTTCACTCCAAATTAATATATACCAGTTCCCATATGTGCAGATTTATTTAAATGCACACTACTTCTCTCTGCAACTTTTATTAGTACAATCTGTGTTAATGTTTAACTCCTTTAAGCACCCTGTCCTCTCTGTGCATATTTTGCTCAGTCTAACACATCATTCTTGGAAAGTCCTTGCTTTGATACCTACATGGAAAATGACTCAAAGAGAGACGTGTACGATTTCAAAGCATGAATCTTTCTCCAGAGTTTAAAGAATTGCATGGCACTTTTTCTTTTGAGGGATCCATTACCACAGGAGAACATCAATTTGTTGGAGTGAGTCCAGAGGAGGACCACCAAGCTGAGTGGAGGGACGGAGCACCTCTCATGTAAGGAAGGGTCAAGAGAATTGGCATTTTTTCCAACCTGGAAAAAAGACTTTGGGGTTACATAATTGCAGCCTTCCAGTACCTGAAGGGAGCCTATGAGAAAGATGGAAAGAGACTGTTTACAAGAGCACGTGATGACAGGACAAGGGGGAATGGATTTGGAATGAGAGTTGGTTTAGATTTGACATTATAAAGAAATTCTTTACTGAGAGGGTGAGGAGGCACTGGAATCAACTGGAATCAACTTATCTACCTAGATAAGTTGAGAGTGTGCCATCCCTGGAAGTATTCAAAGCCAGACTGGATAGAGGTCTGAGCAATCTGGTCTAGTGAAAGGTGTCCCTGCCAACAGCAGGGGGCTTGGAACTAGATGATCTTTAAGGTTCCTTCCAAACCAAACCATTCTGTGATTCTATTGCCTAAACCATATCCAACGTTTTGTCAATGTTTTCTATTACTTAATCAGATCCAACTGATGCTATCTCAGATTAGAATATCTGAAATTCTCTTTTCCTGAAGAGTGAAATTATCTAGAAAGGAATGTCAAGGTGCAGGTCCACACCAGCAGAAACCAATTTGAGCCTGAACTGCCACCTCAGTGCCCTCCCACTGCCTTTGGGAAGTTTACAGCTGCAGCAGTGAGCCATAGATATAATCTACAATTACATAAGCAAAAAGACCAATGCATGGGAAAGGCTGGAGATACACACCCAGAGATGAAAGCTGAGGGCAGGCAGTGCAGGCTTAAGTCAACCACAGAGTTATTTCCTGGGAACAAGAAGGTTCTGGCCCGAGCGAACACCACTTGAGCTGACAGGATTCCCTGGGATCTCAGTTTCCTGATGACTGGGCTATTCAAGGCCAACTAAAGGAGCCTGAGATTCCAAAGACTTTCAACGAGGCATTGAAAGTTCACTTTGCTAAGATGATTGCTATTTTTTTTAACATGACAAGTTCATTCATATGTAATAGCTTAATATTTAATAAAACAAAATGCAATTATGGCTTCCTTCAGGCTGGAGACACGGACACATCCTCTTTAGTAAAATGTAGCAGCTGCAGAGATGTCCAGATTTAAGGGGTTCTTCCATTCAAAGAACATGATGATCACATCAACATTCATTTCTATTTATTACTTTCCTTTAGCACAGGACTGGAATGAGTAAGAAGCTTTAATATGTTTCAGGTACCTGTAGAGCACGCAGAGAAAGGTTTATGTAAGAATTCACTATTCTCTTCAAATCTTGAAATACTTCTTAACAATCAAGTCAAACACTGCTAAGTCATACCTCTGAGCATATTCTTTCTTTTGGTCCATCCTGCAGCTAAATGATTTTGAATTGATTATTTAGATGATAATACTTTAGGAACAGTTAAAGAGAAGGACATTAAGATTGAAAATTATCTTCAGCCTCCTAGTTTTGAATTATTTAGCCAAATCTCAAGTAGAACACAAGCATGCAGAGAAACGTGCTTTGACAGCACAATGACAGATTCCCTAACCTTGTTCTAAAAGATGCCTGTGATTCCAATAACTGATTTACACCATATTATTGCCTTTAATACTTTCTTTTTCCATTACAATTCTAGATATACTGGAAGAATGCAAACCTACTCCCTAATTTACTTTTTTTTTTTGTGTTCCAACTGTAGTACAGCAATGAAATTGGATAAGGTGTGCCTACAATATCAATGACAGGGTAAAAATGTGTTCGGTTCCAAGAAAAACCCATTGCTAGAGACTGCAATTTTTTCAAAAACATTTTAGGAAAAAAAAAGCATCTATTATGTTTCAGTTTTGTCTTGGGAGAAATGTGACCTACATGGCTAAAGAAAATTTATTCCTATGAATATCTAATACAAAAGATTACCATAAAATAAAAAGCTATGGCTCCATGCTGTACATGGGTGGACACACACTACTGTGCAGTAGAGAGTAGAAAATAATGGCTGGTTTTCCATGGGAAAGGCTTGGCAGTCAGCTGGGTGGTGCAGACTGGGTTCTGTCCCCAATTACACATTCCCTTTAGCAATATATCAGAAGGTAGTTTAGAGTGCAAAAATTAAGGAAAACAGTTTTTCAATTTAGTCTATCAGTTGATCAATGCTAGTCATAATCATATTGTACATAACATGATCCACAGAAAACACAGCAAAATAAATATTCAGAAATAATTTTTTAAGGATGGAATCCTGTGTTCTCCTACTTAACATCACTTTGTAATTATTAAAACAAGCAAAAATCCTTATTAAGTACTTTAAAAGTTCTCATTTAAAATATTATCAGTCACTAAACTTACTTTTTTTCCATACATCATCTAGGAAGTGTCCTTCAATTTGACGCATAAAAGGATTTCCCACAAACATAAAACAAGTATATAACTGCGTGAATTCTTTCAGATACCCACTCTAGCATGTTGGTGTAAATTGACAGCTAATGCTAATATAAACAGGACTTATTACTTAAAATGCAATTTGTTATATCCTGGAAATTAGGTTTTATTTAAGCCCAAAGAAACCCAGGCTCTGTAGCATCATGGGAACGAAAACCATCAAGAAAAGGAAATAGAACAAATATGACATATTTGTCTGCATCTATGGAGTGCTAATTAGTTGAAAACTGTGAGTGTCTCAGCCTGCCATCACCAATAGATTATAGAATCCACTCCTCCTTTATGTAGCCTACACGCATCTACTCCTGCTTTTGTGTGTCCTATGCTTCCCCAAAGGGCTCTCCCTTCAGTACATAAGGGATGGAAAGAAACCACTTGGTAAAGCCACTTCACATCCTTATCTTTACTGGTAACATAGCCAAGGATGTTTACAAAAAGCATGAGTGGGATAAGCAGGTAAGCTGTTTTCTAAGCTTCTCTACTGACAGAGCAGCTCAGTTTTTCATGTATTATGCCACAGTATCTTTGAAACATTAATCTTTAGAGCAGTAATTTTCTAGTAAATGTTGAAACTAGTATTGAAAAAATTTGTAAGATTCTGAATTTGTTCAAGGACTCAATAAGATGAGGATTTATAAGCAAGTTCAGAGGGTTCTTCAGATATGAGTTCAGTATGAAATGCAGGAGCAAATACTTAGGTACTGACAATTTTTTTAACCTACTATTTGCATACAGTAACTTTTTAGACAGTCACTGAGACTTCATCTTTAGATGTGTTTTAGGAGCAAAGCAACAAGGGCTTTGTATCATCAACTCAGATAAAGGCACCACTGTTCTGCATGTATTTTTCTGCAGCATTTCAATGGTCAGAAAGAATTTCAGATATCTTTTCTACGAAAAAATACATTCTGCTTTTGCATTAACCCAGGCCTTTCTATTAGAATTTAAAAAATTAACTGGAGCTTTGTGGGGTATTTTTACTATGTATATAGATGCCAGTATCTGGAACGCAACATATACTTTGTGCAACCTGTAAAAGAAAAATTTGCGAAGATTCAATACGTCAAATGAAATACATTTAACTAAATACAATCTCTTCCAACTAATCTGAAGTACTTCAAAGCAAAGGTCATACTGAGATAACAAGATTACTGAGCAGTCAGAACAAAAGTTCAATACTTTCTCTGGATTCCTAATCTGTTTCCTCGGGAAACATAAGAGTTACCAAGCCAGTTTCCACTGATTCCTCCTCTGGGCTTAGATCCTGGACATGTTTTAAAAACAATTTTTAAAACCCAAGGTGATATCTGATGCAAATGTTCCAAAAAAGGTCCTGGTAAGAATGAAGAAATACCTCTCCTTCTTTCACTTTATTCTCCTTATTAAAATGTGTGAGCTTGTCACTTACCATAGCAAAAGTTTTCATTAACCTTTTGAGACAAACAAATGAAGCCTCAAGGATACGAAAACAGTCAGAGCAGGAGCTCTTATTAAATATTTTTTTCTAAGAGGTAAAAGTGGAATCAGAATTCACCGAAGTTTTATGAAGTCAGAAAGTTCCTGACTGCCTGTCTCTGAGACAAATCTCCCCTAACTATTGTACAAAAAATGCTTCTGTTTTTGCATTCTTTAAGAAAATCCACCATCAGAAGGAGTGGTGAAAAGCAATCAGAGATTTGGACATATCACGAGACAGAGAGAACCTTGAGACCAAGGAAAACCATTCCATCACTATAACATGTAAAAAGAAATAGCAGACCTTGGAATGAAAACCTAGCAAAGTTGTGTCTCTCCTAATAATCCTAGAATTAAGAAATATGTTAATATATATTTTAAAAATGATAAGCCTAGAGAGGCAGAGAAAATTAAATAACACTAGGCTTCATTCTGCCTATTTATCAAAAGGAAAATAAAGTACAAATACTAAGATGATGCTGAGCTAAGCAGGTGTTGATTTCAATGCCTGAAGATCTACATAAAAACAATCACTCAGAAAAAGCCAATAATTTCTTAAATCTGTAGAAGAGAGAGCTCTTCAAAAACCTGACTAATTAATTGTGGAGCTGAGAAAACTTCCAGAGAAAACATAGTATTAACTGAAATAAGCCTGTACTTTAAGATGCATCATAGAAGTAAAGAAAAACAACTCCAGTCCAACAACTCCTAACTCCAGTCCTATCCAAGATTTTATGCACATCTATTAAGAATGAAGAAAATCTAAATCAAATATTCTCCCTTTAACTAGATTTACAAGAAAAAAAAAGAAACAAGCTGAACTTCTAACATGATATTTATTTCTGAGGATTCTGTGTATATAGCTTTTCTCCTTTCATTGTTTCTATTAAAATAATTATTTTGGCACTGCTTACAATCAGAAACCCACCCAATTAATTTTTTTAAGCTGCCCCCAGAAATATTGCTAGATTCTATCAGCACTTGTATTTTCCTAGAAGTGCTCCAGAAGTATCTCCATGTGTAGCAGATGGACAGCTACATAAAGTAAAAAATGCTGAATTCTGAATTATAACAAGTCATCCACATTTGTGAACAGAAACTGCATTGCCATTGTCACACTGCAAAGAAAACATTCAAACCACCTATACCATCCAGAAAAAAGATTTAATTTTGGTGAGTTTCTTCAAAGTGTGTTTAAAAGAATCTTGTTTAAGTCCCTATGTACAAGGGTCAATCTCAGCAATGTTTAAATAAATCTGTGTAGAAACATACAGTTGTAGTATTTATTCCAGAATTTGAGCCTATCCATTCTCCAATAATAAAGATCCATTTGTGAAGTACAAAACTGCCAACATAGGCCAGTTCATTCATCAGTATTTAGCTCTAAAAATGGTCACTAAAAGATGCTGGACTGGACCATGACAAACAACAGTATTTCTGAGATTTCCTATGTTTTTGTGACTACAATATTTTTCTGTAACACCTATTGTGAATTTTGAAGACCCATCATAGTTTCTATACCTGCTCAAACTGCGCTGATTCAAAATTTGATAACTGTTACTAATCAGTGCGACAAAGTTTTTGATGAAGAAAAAAATCTCTCAGAACATGAGAAGATACTTGTAAATACACTTTTCCTATATTCTATGGTGCAATTTTCTCTGTACTTGATGTATATCTGTATGTTCACAGTACTTGATGTATACAGTTGGCTGCTACTATGGGAACCTCAAACACTAAAATGTATCAGAGATTTATGGCCACCATTTACTCCTCAGAAATAAATCTTTTTTTGAATACAATCATATTGGTAGATGGGGAGATGACAGTTATTTTCTCCAAAAATTGTTTTGACCAGAGAACAGTTGGAAAACACAACCTGGTAGTAGTACACATTTGTAAAAACAATTATCTGTAAAACTAAAATTTTGTTTAAGAAAAGAGACAGACAATAGGAAGAACTCAGATTCTTCTTTGAGCGCATTCAAGGTTGACCATGAAATATATGATGGCAAATCAGCAGGTGTCACAATGACATGGCTTCCTAGGTAACACAATGCAAAAAGAGCACATTCTGGTAATTTAAAACTTCATTTGAAATAACCTCCTCTTCCAGAAGGGCATTCACTGTGTGGATCATGACAACTCTGATTTTAAAAAAAGGGTCACTGAGTAGTTACTAGCTTAAAAAGTTGTTTTGACAAATCTCCCCAAGTGTTTACTGCAAATCCAAAATTACTGCCCAGTCCCCCAGAATAAACATCTCTTTATTGCTATACAAATACCTGATGCACTTCATGAAGATATTTCCAAGTGCTTATAATGAACCCTCTTGGACTGAATTAGTGTAAATGTAACAAGTTTGTTGCCACTTCCCCATCCCAGTCACCAAAACCTGATGTCAGTTACACCCAGTTGCTATAAACTCTTCAAAAACTCACAGGCATTCCTCCTCCCACACCTATTATTGAATCGTGTCTTATTAATTTCCGAATCCTTGTTGCTCATCAACACCATCATCCTTTTCCTCTTTCCCTCTCACTCCCCATATTAATGACAGATGAAAGGAAACCAGCACATTAGGATGAGGACCAAGCACTCTGTAAAAGCTCCCTTCTGCTGCCTGAATAAACAATAAAACAGACAAAACATTCTACTTTTGCATTAAAAAAGAAATGTGAGAAAGTCTCTTAATCACTGTTACTCAGCAATTTCAGCTAGAGAAACTTTTTTTTTCCTGTAGCCAAAGATCATCACTTAAGGGTATCTCTGCATACTGCAGGTTGAAAGAAATAATAAAATAATTTAGCTCAGTACTGCAGCTAACATAAGTCTGAATAAGGTGCTGTCTCCAGAGAGTTTCAAATATGCCTTACTGTTATAACTGAAGAGACCTCTTGCAGCTTATCTAAGAAAATAAGCTTAAACCATAAACAATGTGTCGTAGTGTAAAACCCCAGTTTCTTTTCCAGCATATTCAAATGAGTTATTAAGACAATCTGACTCAAAATTCTAACAACAGGTAGTACATAAATCCCAGAAAGGCCAGAGCATAATGACAGAGAATAATTACCCTATTCTACTAAACTAAAAGTCCATCTACTCAAGTTTGTAGCCTATGACAATGGGCAGTAACAGCTCATTTAGAAAGGAAATAGGAAAAGAGTATAAAGAATTTACACTGTATAAAAAGGAGAGAACACACAGACTACAGATGCTCAGAGTATACTTACTTCAGTATGTCCTCAGAGCAATCAGATGCTTATGAATTTTCTCAGCTGGAAGCTGCATCAGGATCATAGTATGTAACAGCTCTTGATGAAGTATTTCTTCTTTGGAATGTGTCTAATCAGTTTTTGAACCCATTTACATTTTTAACATCTCAAATATATTATGCTAATAGGTTCATAATTTAGGCATGGGTTGTGTGAAAAAGGACATCCTGTTGTTTCAAATCTGTAGTCAATTTGTTTTGCAGGGTGCCCTTGATTCTTCTGTTATGGAAAAGGTAAATCTGTCAACTGTCTTCATCATGACAGTCATGTCGCTGTTGAATCATGAACACACAGACTCCAAAGACAATTCAGAAGGCAAAGGGCAAAAGCTTAGTTTACTAGAAAACCCATTCCTTTTATATCTTAGTTCACTACAGGTGAATCTGATTGGTTACTTAATCAAAGCACCATCACTATTGGTTAATTAAGAAACCATTAAACCAAGAAAAACAACTTATTCAAAAATACCAGGTGCAGATTGTTTTGAATTCTTCATCTCCCAAATGTCTCCCAGACTGAGCCATGGGAAATCTTATCTAGCTTTCTCCTTCTCTGACCAGACTGTGTATCCACACAGTCATAATGATAAAACTTCTGCTACAGTTCAGGTCTTTTGCAGAATAAAAAGAACCCCTTGCTGTTTGGTAGCAGCAGCACAAAAGTCATCATAGTGTAGAGATAATAAGGAAGAAAGGCTTCATAAAGAGTTAACACATAAGAACATAACACTATAAGAATTGGGGGTCTTTTTCTGGCTGAATTGAACTAGATGCACTAGCCAGTGCAAGATAATTCATACCTTGCTAACTTACCTCCACAGTAACAACAAACGTCCTACAGAAGAACACGAGATCTATGGATAGTAACTGAGCACCCTCAAATGCCATATAATTAGATAAGTAGATGTAAACGTCTTCACAGAATTTATAAAAAACAATAATTATTTGGAGATTATTCT
>VWZV01001095.1:0-86311 GCA_013397155.1 Irena cyanogastra | reverse complement strand
TAAACTCCAAGGACTGTTATCCAGGTTTATTCACCATTGATAAAGTCAGGTGAAGTGGTTCCTCCAAGCTTCACATGTTGCTATAGTCAAATAGTTCATTGTCCCCCTCTGCTGTGCTGATGGAAACTTTAGCTTGTCACATATATTGCATCAACAAAGAGATTCCATGCAAAAAAAATTCTTCCTTTCTTGCTTGTTTTTTGGACTTTTAGAAATACAGGTTAGAGACATCTACACATCTGGTTAACTTTGCTCTTCTATGTATCCTGAGGAGGTGGTATTACCTGTACAGAACATCTGAACTTCAAATTAACCTCAAATTTCCACAGTGACTTAATGATGCTTCCTGTTTGGTTGCATTTGGCTAAGCTCTCTATCTGTTCCCAAGCTCTAATGGGTGATTTATCCACTCTATTGCTAGCATCCCTCCTTGAGCTGCAATAGCTAATTCAGGCTAGGCCTAAAGTAATGGAGGAATCAGGGCTGTAGACCGAGCTTGAATATCACCAGTACCTGATTACCTTTGGACCCAAAGCATGGCTTGGATCTTGGTGATTTGCACATTCCCAAAACAATATTCGGGATCAGATGAGAGGACTAACACCTTCCCAGGACTACTCCGGATGGTAGCTTGGATACAAGATCATATTTGGGTGTGAAGAAAAAGCAGTTTAGCCTCATAGATGTCACATGCCATGCAACTAGGTTTCAGATCAACCAAACCTTTTTTTATCTGACACTTTATGAGATTCTTTACAGTTTCTATGCATCTGGATTTAATTTTCAGTACAGATGAAGTTTTACTATTCTAGTATGCATCCATTTTTTCAGAGAGCATATGAAAATAAAAATTTCTCTGAGAATACTGAAGTCCTCTGTAGTGAAAATTGTCTAAGAATTCCATAGTTTACTTCCAAGTTCTTAGAACCTCAACAATCTTCAGAAGGACTTTTTCTACAATACCTGGATTTTCGGCCCAATATTTGTGTCTTTGAAGGTCATTGAAAAGGGTTCATCCCAAAGTTTTGTGGGTTTCTTTATTGTTGGATTTTTTATTGTCTGAAATGTGAGTACATGTTTTGAACCAAATAATTTCTATCTACATGCTTAATAACACATTCAAAGTATTTGAATAATATTTGTGACACAAACAAAACTCTATGTCAGCTAAGCAGAGGCAACAGTGTTCATTTATGTGCAATACATGTATTCCTCCTGCAACATATTTAAATGGATATAGTCCCTGAAGGAGCAATTAGGGAATGTATAGAAGTAAATCAATGGGAATGAAGTCATGCTTAGGCCTTCCTCTAGCTGAATGATGTGGGAATACAATTTAATTTTTATTCATAAAACATGCAAAAAAACCAAAACAAAACAAAAGCAGTTATAGTCCAGTTGAAAGATATTTGACCAGATTTATTTAATTGCCAGGATGAAGAGTATGAAGAAGTAAATTTTGGACAAAGAACTTGATCTACCACTGGACACTAGGACAAATAGAGTATCTATGACTCACCATGAAAAGCACACACTTTAAATTAGCTGCACTAAATCTGATCTGATAAACAAACACAGGACAACTAGACTAAAATTCCATCTAATCATGGATATTTTAAAGGATAAAGTAACTGAATCAGCACCATGATTACCTAAATCACTACAGAATCAGACACTGAAAATTTTTGGTTTTCAATAAGGCCATATTATGTCTCTGATTTACTGTTCTGTGTATACAATCTGATTTCAAAGCCTTAAGACAGCAGTTTCAGAAGAAAAATTTCTGCTGAAAATCTTCACTAATAGCCAATATGAGGTTAAGTCAAATATCATTAATTGCTTCTGCCCACAGAAACATAAAATCATCCATTTAGAGCATGGCATTAACATTTATATCCAACTAGACAACTCCACTATAAAAGATGAATTTTCATTCATCCTCAGGGCTTCCTGTACTTCCTGTGATACAAAAGAGATGCAGAATTGGGATACATATATAATATACGGATAAGACATTGAGAACTTTGCTGAACTGAGTTTTCACTACTCGCATACAGAACATCCATGAATAAATATTCTTTCTTCGTGCACATGTGGTGCAACAGATGATGACACTGTGTGACTGCATACTTCTCCTTCCCCAAAGATGCAAGTCTCATCTAATGGACAGGACAAGCAATGCTAACATCTGTAGTTATTTTACATTGTGTCTTTTTATCCTTATTGATCAATCTTTGATTACAGGCCTTGTCTAGCCAACATTAATCAAATTAATAATTCTATACTTGGATTTGAAAGTCTCATAAAAGTTAATGACTATTCCTTTGTTATTTCTTTCTTTCTCAGCTTACAGACCATGGGAACATTCCTACTCCATTTCAACGCAGGTAAAACAGGTTAGCTGACGTTGACATAAATAATTGTTATTAAAAAGTGTTGGCTACGTGGGTATGCAGTCTCCACATACATCAGCAGAATGGATCTTCACCAATTACTGAGATTTTTTTTTTTTTTACTTAATTTTTTACTCTAAAAACAAAGATGAGTGTACAGGAGAGAAACAATCTGATAACAAAGAACAGCAGGGCCAGATAACATTCAGGAGAACTGTCTCGCACAGGAGTGAAATGATTTTGTATTGCATATAATGTTAATTAACCCATTATTGAAATACTAAAAATGTAAACTGAAGAGAAACTGTAAGAAAAGTGAAAAACCTATTTCTCAGTGTGATAGTAAAAGTTCCATGTCCTAATTTGCCGAAAGATTGAGAAATGACAAAAATCAACTTTTATTTTCTAACATAACTAGTAGTACTAAGCAGAAAATGATTCTGTGAAGCCAGGCTTAGAAGTAAGGAGAAACAGTGGTTTTGAGTCGACAGAAAAAACATAAACATTCCTAATTTGAGTTTAACAAAGACACAACAAACATTAGTATAAGTACATGTTGAGAATAATTGCTCTAGATATAATGTGATTAACATAATTAGTACAAGAGGGAACTTAGATCAAGCAGTGACGTCTACTTCCTAAGACCAAATATATCGTCATTAAAGGATTAATCTCTGCAAATCTCTGACCATCTAAAGAATTCTAAATATGCAGAACTCCAGAAAAACAGAAAAATCACCTCCTTTACTTGACTTCAAAAAAACCCCCAAAACAATCAGACAATAAACTCTCACACTGCTCAGCAAATTAGAAGAAAAAAATGTACCATGCCATTTTTAGCATTGTTTGGAGTTTGCTAGAGATAGCCATTCAAATAACAAAGAACAAAATTAGCAACTGCTTCAATATTGAGACACTGAACTAAAGACTTCATCATCACTCAAGACCTCAGTATTATCTACCAAGAGGCCACTGCTCAGTATTTCTGTACTATCAATACTTTAAAAAAATCCTATTATATCTAACCTAAATATCCTTTCCATGAAGCTTTTCTGTCCAAAAAAAAACAGACTGACAACACAACAGGGAGAACTTTTTCATTAACTCCTTCACAATATTTTCACAGCCAAAATGAGCCCATTATAAGCTGATTCTCTTATGATTAATTAACACAAAACAATAAATAAATAAAAAATTGAACTGATCGCACAGGAAAGAAACCATTTCACCTCAGACAATTATACTGAGTCTTTCAGGAAATGATGCAGCAAATAAACCATTTTTAAAAGCAACGGCACAATACAACAGTCTCCCCAGATATCTGCTCCAAAATTCTTTTGTACCTCTGACACATGTATTCCATTTCCATTATCTAGACTAAAATGGCATTCCTACGTAGAGCTGCACCACAAAACTGGGAAGTGCCTTCACCTGTCTGCCTCTGAAATACTGATACTAACATAAACTTTCTAGACACATGAAAAATGGCAACCTGCAAACTATGCCATACAAGAGTCTATCAATGAGTTTTATCTCCACGAAAGTGAGGACTGTGCCAAATACACAGAGAAATAGGTTCTGCATAGTCAGGCCCCCAGACATTATTGCAACTTTTCTGATAAAAACATTCACAATAGAGACAAATTTTGTCACTCTGGATATTATCCCGGGAATACAGTATCATAAGTTACCTTCGTTCAGACCAACAAGACCACCTGTACCAACATTTTGTATCTAAATGGCCACTGGCAAACACCGAGTGAAGAGCAAAGACACAGCAAGCAGTTGTTCTAGTTGTAATTGGAAGATACAACCTGTCTTATTTTGAGAAAAATTAAAAAAAAAATCCAAGAAAGGCATCAAAATATGTAAATAGTGGGGTTTGGTAATAAGAAGCATTAAGAGCTACTATTATGATGTCACTGGTGCAAAGTCATGCACTGCCCAAATAATTCCCACCACTATGCTTGTTTTTTGCCAAGTATTTGTTGCCTGCTTGCATGTCACAAACACAACCACAGCAGGGATGCATCAGAATAAAACAGCATGTCTGCAGCATCAATGAAATATTAAGACACCCTAATTATAAATCAAAGAGGTTGTTAACATGCTGCCATATCGGTTCCTCTTGCCTAGGTTGGGGAGAAGTCAGAATTGCAACAAGCTGTGGAGCATCACAGCAGTGACAGTCTCCAGATTCCCAATATCCTTCACCTTCACTGCCCTTCACTACCCTGCACTACAGAAAAGGTATCTCTGCTCAGTCGGTGCAAAAAAGGCACAGTCCTCAAAAACTAACAAATCAAGAATAGGCTCCATCTTTTTCTTTATAATTCTGGCAGCAAGCTGACATCTCTTTAGCATACACATACTGACACATATCCCCCTCACATGTATCTTTTTATATACACTATCCCTGCTTACGGAAATGCATGTTAGCCATCCTTTCACCTACTTAATAACCTTAGGCAAAGTGCAAATAACATGCCTCTATACACCACCTTTTAAAAGCAGGAATAAATAACATAATTTAAAAAGCAAATAATGGAAAAACTATGATCTAATGCAGAAATATGTACTTTGGTATTCCTTAACAATAAAAACCTAAGTACAGACTTGCTCCCTAAATAGAGCCACACATCAACACCTCTCAAAAACTCACTACTTTGTCTCTTACATGACTGTAGACAACTTTAAAGCCCATATTGATATCTAAAAACCTGAAAATGCAGCAACAGAAATCACTTTTTGTACTTTTATTATTCATGTGAAACTTTATTATTTATGTGTCAATGATGCAGTCTAGTACAGTTCAAACATTACAGCAATGCCGTACTCATATTAAGCAACTAATTTCTAATTAATTCTTTGTTTTTAACAGGTCAATTAACAGGTTCCTGGAAATGCAGTAAGTCAACTGCACTTAAAAGATGATCACTTCTGAGTATAATCAGTATCATATCGTGTACTGAATGTACTACTTTCCATTTAATTTTTTTTTAAAATTGTATTTATTAACAACAACAAAGTACCTTAAGTTCCCACTATACATAGTATTACATGTTTTTGGCAAATTTGGCTGGAAAAAAAAAATTGCACAAAACTGTTAATGTTTCCAGATTCAGCAGTAATTAAGCACATGGTCATGCAGTTTGATGAACATGAAGGCCATGGGAAATGACGAGTTTCTTAAGTGATATAGGCAGCTTTCCATGTAGAAATTCTGTGTCAGTACAGTTTGTCCTTACTTTTTATTATAAGAGGTAAGCAAAAAGATTAGGAAAGACATCTATGACATTCAGTATCAACAGTGTAAAAGATGCACATCTGGCTTGTAATCAATGTGCTTAGCCTCTTATTGCTGTGGCAGTGAAGTTTCAAATAATATAATTAAGGTTGGAATTTATAAATATTTTTCTGAAAAATTTGTTGGGAGATGAGGATCTATCCAGCAGCAGAGTCTAAAGCTTTCCTAATATTATGGCTCTGGCTACAATCATCTGCCACTTTAGCTTGAATGATATGAAAGAGGACAATGGAAGAAGTCTCATGAGTTCTGTGAGTACTATGTCTAGGCATCTGGAAAAGAAAAGATCTCCTTCTGGCTCATTAACTCTGCCATGATCTGGATAGGAAAAATTTAAAACTCAAATGTGTGTGTATTACAAATAGAGTTGTTTGGAAAATGTGCACAACAATACAAGGCCTGGGTTTGTTCTGAGCATGTAATTTATTGGTAGATAATAGAGTTCAAAAAGTTGCAGTGAATACCCAAATATCAGCATAAGCAGCATTCATTTCCAATGCTACCTTTGCAGGTTTTCTCCAATATACCAGGAAAAGGAAAAAAAACAAGTTAAAGAAAAAAAATCTCTTATAATTCCAGATAGATCATCATCACCATCAACCTGTCATGAGCAAATTTCAATCTATCATTTTACCATGGTAGATACAAGATCTAATACATTGAGGACTCAATTCATTCTATTGTGGGATATAGTTATACCTTAAACACTGCAATATTTAGTGATTTCCTCCTTTTTAAATAATTTAGGCTTAAAATAAATCCAAACCATTTACACTAATTAATTCAGTGAATCTCAGTCACAGATAAATTTTGGTTCATTTAAGTCCAAATCAGACATTTCAGTTCATGCTAATGAAATTCAGATAAACTACCCTGGCTGCAGGCCCACTGACTTCTGGCTGAAGAGTACACACAGCTGGATGTCTGCAAGTCAGGCAGGACACAATTTCTGCATATAGGTTAATGACTGTTCTGCGTCACCAACGTGTAAGAGTACAGACACTGAGCCAGAGACCTCAAAACTGCCTTTTGCCTGCCTGGCAACTTCCTCATAAAAACAAAGCTTACTTTTGCAGCTGTATCACATTACATGATGTGAGCATTTGTAAGGTAGACCAGACTGAAGCAAAAGGGATAGAGGGAAAATTATACCCTACTGATGCAAAGTGACTTAGGCTACACAGTCACTTTTAGTCGCCACAGATCCGTGCTGACACCAAAAGGATCAGTTCCATCCTCTCCCCCTTGTTTCTCACCGCCACCATAACTCAGGCAGTAGAATTTGTACATACATAACATGAACTGAGTAAATCATCAAGCAAATTTCTTTCCTGAAAATATTACTTTCTGAAAGATTAGGATATGTTGTTATCAGAAATATTTTATATGACTGTAGACTATCTTTCTACAAGAAAATCACAAGCAAGGCTCATCAATATCCATTTCATTCTACAAAAAAAATGCATTCAAATTAATCTTATTTGCTTGGCAAGTGTAGTTCTAAATCTGGTTATGGTTACTTTTATCTAAAATCCAGCACTAAAGAAGTCCCATCAGCACGACTGCCTTTAGTGTAATAACTACAGCCACCATGAAGATCACTGTTAGCAAAAGGGAAATACCAGGTAAGGCAGAAAGACATGTAGGATGATAACAGATGTGAAGCTAAATGCTAATGGTAGCATAACTATTGCTTGACACTTTTAATACAAATTTGGGGAAAATTAGCCATAATATAGAATTTTTCAAGTGTACAAAAAACCAGACAAATCCCACTGTAGTACCTCTTCACATTAAAACTTCACTAAGATAATGGTCAGCAGTCATTTTGCTTTAGTATTTGCTACAAAAAGTTTCATGAGGACTTCCCCCAAAAAATTGAAAACTTCGAGTAACTGGTAACAAATTCCACTTAGCAAAATATGATTCTTGAAGCTAAAAACTCTCCAAAGTATTTATTTGGTTTTAGCATAAAGATCCTTAACCCACACTATAAACTGTGTGTCAAACACAGTTAGACAAAATTATTATTCTTAAATAAGCATAGCTCATAAAACCAAGTAGCATTAATTTCTGGTAACATGAAAGTATTTTTCATCCTCTGTTTACAAAAACCATTGTCATAACCTATTCCTTTGATTCAAAACACTGCTTTTCTGATCGCTGTTGTGGACTAGAACAATAAGCCTCCTGCTGTGCTGTAGTTTGCAAACTACAAAGAAAGTAGAAAACAGTCTTTTGCTATATACTTCTCTAAACCAACAAGAATGTATTGCCACCTTAGGATGATATGTAGCCATTACCACCAAAAATCTGGCTCAATAGAGCCTTTTCCATTCCTTGTCCACCATATTTTTTTAATTATAATTCTGCAGAAAACACAATCTTCTAAGAAGTAACAATACCCTTGCTACTTAAAATAAGAATTATCATTAGAACTTAAAACCCTGAACAGCTTAGAAGTCAGCCACAAAGCAGAACCAGTGTTTCTTCCCTAACCTTCTTGGTAATTTCCTCCTTTGCATTTTACCGGCTACATTAGAAATCATTGTTCGAATTGCATGAATCTTATGTTTGCAGACAATCTCACAAAATTTAAGATCATTACAAAATTTATCATCACTGTCAACCCAAGCTGGCTCAAAACAAAGTTTTCTGGGTCTATTTAGCCACGTATTTTACCTAAAGCAACACAACAGAAATACCTCCAGATTTTAACACACTGAGTTACAATATCTATGTCAACATTCTTACCTAAAATTGACTTATTACATGCTGCAAGAAGGAACTTTTGAGACAGTATATCCAATAATTTACTGAGGCATACTAGATAATTTTAATTCAAAACTTACCAGTTTTTGATCCAAGAAAACCAAGTTATGTTCTCAAAACAGACATTACAGGTTGATGGAGAGTATTTCCAATTAAAAATGGGTAAATTAAATTTCTAATATTAATACCAGTATATTTCAAAAAAAAAATACCAAAAGGTTCAAAATAATTAAAAAAATGTTAGCCTGTTTTGCCTTCAAAAAAATGGTAGAACTTTAACACAAAAATTATAATAGTCAAGTTATACCAAAACCAGGTTTCTTTTTTAAATCTGAAAATAACTGAGCTGTTCGAAGGTAAATATTAATCACAAATAAAAAGCACTTACCTTCTTGTCTGTTATTTTTCCTTTTTAGCCATTTTTCCACAGTTTCTGCACTTACACTTTCTGACACAAACTCATCCAGTACCTGGGGGTGAAGAGAAAGATACGCCTTCACTTTTTCATCTGTTAAGCCTGAAAGAGAGAACATTAATTGATTACATTATTGGTATGGACTCCCTCATATGAAGAAAATACCTGCAGACCAGCGAAAATCAATATCCCTTTGCTGAACACACTGATTGAATATATGACTATTTAAATAGAGCAGAGAGAGCAATATCCTGTCAAAAAAATGAGCTGTAATATAGAAAATACTAGAAGCAAAGTGTAGCCTTACAAGACACTTGGTACAAAAGGTCCCCTAAAGGGGTACACATAAACATTACCCAGGAGAAATAGCCAAGTAGGAATTAATGACTATGATTGTGATTATAAAATTATTTCCAAGCTATGTAGGATGACATACTGATAAAGAAACTGGTTAGAAGGAGATAGAATAAAGTGAACTGGGATGTCTCGCAGACTACCAAATTCGGTATTCTCACTGCAAATGGCAGCAAAATCAACACAAGCTATTATGGAACACCAAAATAATACGTAATTTTCAAATACTAGAATTACTTAAGTTACTTTAGATGTATAAACTGTTTTCACAGGCATGCTTCCATTGCTTTAGTAACGTAGTTATCAAAATGAAAATAATTGCAGATAAAAGGTATTTACAATATCTGCAACAGAAAGAAAACTCCAGTAAATATTTTAAGAAAAGAAGAAACATTCAGAATCTCAGATCCCTGACATTCATAAATAAATTTTCAAATTCACAAAATTATAATCTGTTTATACACTTTGCAAATCCCCCAAACAAAGCGACTGGCCACAGGGAGGTGAACCCAGCAGTGCTGAGGCTGTCCAAAGGGGGAAGCAATAAAAAGCACCTGCCCTGAGGGACTTGGCTCCAGGCTACCATAGAGGGAACGGGCACCCCAGTGCCAAAGCCTTAATGAGATATGAGGGGAAGAGGAATAACAACCACTGTAATGACTCTAAATATGCCGTCTTCTCTTGCTTTTTGCGTATTTAAATATAATAGTAAATTCTCCACAGAAAGCAGCCAGGTTTCACCAGTAAAGAAGCTCCCCTCTGAACAACACTGACCTCTTTCAGAGAGTATTCATGGCACAAAATGAGATCAACTCTCCCATTTTGTTCTTTGCACAGAATTAGAACGCGATGAACAGAGGCGTAGTGCAATTTCAATGCTAGTCAATGATGGTAATATTTAAGATCTCTTACAAATGTTTACTGTGAAATTCTTCAGGAAGCAATACCAGAAGACAAACCAACAGCTCGCATCTGCAGAGCATCAACCACCTACACCACTTTCCTCACACCAACTGCACCACATCACTCATCCACATCAGCCCTCAACAGCTCAAAACTGGTTTAAACTACCCTTGCTTTTAATCCAGAGATGGCAGTTCCTGTTGGATATCACAGCCTCAAAGAACGACATTGCTACTTAAGGCAATTCCTCATATATTAATCACTTGAATAAGAACTAATTGAGCATTCTGATTTTCATTAGTGAAGAAGAAAAGGTATATCCTAAATCAGTAAGACAAGTAGATAATCAGCAAATGGGTGAAAACAAGCAAAACCCCACTACTTTGGTTGTTTAACCTTAGGTGAAAGCTTGTAGAGTTAGCTCGTAATGCAGCTATAAAGAAGTACAAATGCAAAATGAACAACATGATTTTAAAGCCAGTTCAGGGATTGCCTCATGTTCTGAAAAAATCGAACTCATTAATATAATTCATTAATTTGTTCGAATGAGAAAAATGTAGACCCTTGTAAAAGTATTCCTAATTTCACAGTGAGAAAATTTGAAAAGAAAACATTTAAATCATTCAAAAGAGTACCACATTCTAAAGATTTAGCCATCAAAATGTCATCAAAATTTATCTGCCCTTTAAGTTCTACATGAAAAATAATCAAAACAGACTTGTCATAAAATGTCTGCTACTTCCAAGTCGTCTTTAGACAGCTAAAATCACTTTTTTGCTTCTAGTAAAAAATTAGGACCTGAAAAGGTTGTAAAATTAGTGACTGGAATTCTGAAAGGATTGATTTGTTTCTTCAGTGAAAATAACCTTTCTTTCTTGATCTTGATATGTTGTGGGTTTTGTAAAACACACATCAGAATTCAATAAAATGTCAATTTGAAATAAGACTTCAGTCCACAGGTCTCAAGTTTAATATCCAGATATTACGCAATTTCAGCAACCTAAGGGTAAAAACTCTGCTTTAACCTCATACAGAAAAGTAATCCATGGAACTGATACGAGAAATCCTAAACAGTCTTTAAATTACCCTTCTTTATTTCACTAAAGGTATCTGCGCAGATGTTCTTTCTCAATGTGGGATTTGTAGATGGGAGCAAGAAGAACAAGATTTACAACTATATTTGAAGAGTTAAAAAGGAGTAACTTAAACCTATTTTCTACATAGATTAAGGCAAATTTATTGGTCAGCTCCCAATTTGTAGCCTGCTGCATAAAAAAAACACACCCTGCAAACATACACACAAACTCCACAAGCAAAACTAAAAATAACACATTGTAACTTGACAAAATGTAGAAATACAAGCCTTTTCAAAGAAATTTTAATGGTTTCTGTTTTATGTACATTAAGGCTAAAAAGTGTTGTAAAGATGCCTGAATGTAAGAGCATTTTACAGCTGTGCAGAAGCAATTATTTTATGGCATATGTAAAGCCTTATTGATTGCGAGATGTACATTAGAATAAAGTTATTGCATATATGCAATTTCACACGCTTGCCCTCTTCAGCATTCACATGCTCCTGAAAACTTCTAGTACATGTATTTTTGTTAAATATTATTGACCTCTCTATTGAAGCATTGTACTCCCTTAATTCTGAAAAATGCAAAAAACCCTATTTGAATATTTAGAGGCAATGATCACTAACATTTACATAAACAGGACAATAACACACACTCAGGAAACTAAAGTTTATCATGCCAATCAGGTGTCATTTACAGAATTACAAACAAACATAACACAAGCCAATGCTGGTTATTAATTTTTCTGTTACTAATGTATTAGTCTTACGTATTTGGGGCAGCAAATTTTTCTACACTCATTTACATTAGAAATATTTCTCCTCTACTACTTCTCCCCTCACAACTACTTCCCATGACCTCCAGTAATGCAAGGACTTGTCTCATTCTTGTTCATCATTTCTTGTGTGGAGCATCAAGTGCAAACATCAACAGTGCCCAGCAAAGGAAAAGGCAGCAGTGCAGACATTCTTAACTGTGTTGGTCTATACACTTCCTCCCAAGCAGCCCAAAAAAAGCTCCCCTGGCTTCATTTCATGCACCCCCAGAAAGCATCACCTCTTGTGTCTGGAACCCATCTGCCCTTGACAGAGCTTTGACAGTTACCAAGAGGGACCATCACTCAGGAGGGCTGAACTCTGGCCAGCAGCCTAGCCTTCAGCAGGCCAGAAAGCACAGAAAGACTGGAATAATTGCTCTGGGAATTAAAGAAGGAATCTGGCATTTGATTTGGGTGTCCATTCATTCCATTTATGCAGTGGAGTTTGCCCTCTATACCTATGTACCGTTTCATTAAAAACACACACACCAAATCAGCATTCTCTCTTGTATTCTTATTTTAAAATAATCAACTCATATTTCAGTACTGCTATCTGACACAACTTGCTGTTGTCATGTTTTATTAACTATTTGTTCTGAATTTGTGATTAAAAAATTAATACACACACACATTTCAGATAAGGTCTTCCTCTTTTCATTCCCCTCTGAACAAACCACAGGCAAAGAAACAGCTCCAGCTGCCCACCACTCACTTCCTGACCAGCACACCCAGCTAAATTGTATAAATCTCAATTTAAAATATTCTCTTTAGCCATACCATCTGCTTTTGTGGTTTTTAACTCCTTCATCCTTACTATTAAGCTTTCTTGATCTCCAACAATGAAGCTGAGGGAAAACTGAAAGGTTGACTGCCTGCTGGAAACCATCCCTGACTTGACCCTACTCCAGAGCAACATTCAAGACCTGCCCAGGACATCACTAGCTGACTTGGAAAATGAAATGCCAAGAACCACTCCAGACAGAAATCCAATTCTACTACACAAGAATGCTCCTTCACACTGTTTACTAACTCAGATATAGCAGAGCTGGGTTTAAAAATAAAACAAAAAACAAAAACCTTCAAACATCAATTATCAGTAATTATTCCTTGCCTTTGAGCCAGTCTTCAACAGCCTTCCTCTAGAGAAGAAAAAATTTAGAAAGTAAAGAATCACTAGACAGTCGTATTTTTGCTTTCAGCTTTTTATGTTGCCTAAAATATTTAAAGAATTACTTAGATATTAGATAACATGTGTAGTACTGAATCGATTAATGGCTCTGCTCTCTGGCTCTTAATCCATGTCACACTGCACTCTCCTCTGAGAATAGCTTCACTGAGCTCAGTATAAAGCAGAACTGACTGTGAATAAGCTGAAAAAATTGAAGCCTAGAGCTATGTTTAAAAGTCTGCTCCATTTAGCAACATGAGTCACACACATCATTAGCAATTCTTGCAATTTTTTCATTAGTGTTGTGATATTTGGTCTTTTTTCTAAAACCACTAACTTCATCAAACCTCATGATTAGGCAAGAATTTTAATTTTCACCTAAAGTTTCTGGTTCCCAGTGTGGGGGGCACATTCAAGAAAGAATGGGTAAAGACTGATGAGCCAGCCTAATATGTACCAAGGGTCAGCATTTTATCCTCGAGCAGCTAATCCCTGAAAGACTGCAGTCATTGCTTCCCTCCAAACCCTCGGACTTGACACACCTTTTTCCCATTTAGAGAGGATCCAATGGTTTGAAAACACATTGTGAGGATGTACATTGGTCACTGTAAGAAGTCAGGTGGATTTTGCATATCAAGAAGGCTTTTACTAATAAACATGAAAGGAAATAACTATAAATGCTGTCAACGCTGCATCTGCTAACAACAACAACAAAGTAATTCAAACAAAAAAAAATACACTAATTAACTTGTTTGGTTTAATAAGCAATTCTTCCCTGAAATTAGAGGGGCCATAGTGTCATAGAAAATATAGGCAAAGTCTTAATTTCTCCAAGTAGCTAAAAATGCCTAATTTGAAAATATTTTTTCTTATCTGATATAACAAAATTATGATGATCGAAGTGTCACACTTCCTCAAAATCAGCATTTGAAAATAAATATCATACTTGTATGAAAAAAGAAGACTTGAAATACGAGAAAGTCATCCAGAAGACCTAATGTGAGCACAGCTTTACACTCCTTTATCTAAAGCACTCTTGTCCCATCTCTTACTTACACAAAGATCACCTCTCTGTATTTTTCTACAGAACTTTATAAGTGATATTTGTAGTTATTCTCAAAAGCATTCAAGGCATGTGTGTACATTGCTTCATTTGGATTAAGCATTAATCCCATTAAATCAATCCCTTCTTTGTTCAAAGCATCAGGATTCAAAACCACAGGCACAGTCAGTTTTGAAATATCCTTTTCAAGTCAGACTTTTTATCTTAATCCATTTAAGTACACAGGAATGTAATGTGACCAAGTGCCCAAACCCCCTGAAACCTGACATTACTAGTCTGGCAAAAAGCATAATCACTAACGAGAAGCAATCAGTATGGTCAAACCTCTTTGATTGCTCTTTTCTTGAAAAATCAATTCACAAGCTTGTCTGTGAGCAGCTCCAGCCACCTTTTTTGCCCCTTCTCCTCCAAGTCCCTCCTGTATTGTTAGAAAAAGCCCAATACGTGGCCTCAGCATTTCACCAGTGAAAACCAATAAAGCAGTACCTGAAAACACCTCACTGCTGATTTAGGTATTTTAAAAGAGGTTATGTTTGCTTCACAGATAATGCATTTTACTATTAACCACTTCAAATCTTCATTCAAAGGTGAATGTTTAATTACATGAGCCTCCAGTAACTGCGTAAACCCGCAGGATCCATATACATGTACATGACAGCAGTAGCCATGTGACATCTCAGCCAGGATGCCAGCAGCACTGCTGAAGTTTTAGAGAGAGAAAATAAAGACCAACTCAGATAAACAGAACTGGAATGTGCTCCTGCAGAAAGAATATCAACAACCACTGCATCCTGTATCCTGTAATTCAAATCCCATATTCCTGATGAAAAAGCCATGGATGCACTTGAACACGCCAAATGCTGAGCAAGGCATGGACATAAAGCCTTGAGTTTCCACCAACTTCATGGTGTTTTTTCTGATATTATCAGCATCTTGCAAGCCTGAGTCCTAGGCATCTGTAGATACTCAGCTGCTTATGTCTCCCAAAATCTAACACTCAAGAACTGCACAGTAATGGCAGCTCTGAGCTCTGCTTCAGTATTAACTTAAAAGGCAAAAAATCATTTAGAACTCTTGATGAAACCAGTCTTCATTAGCTAGAGCTAGAAGGCCAATAATCCTTCCATAGAAATTATATGTATGCCTAATGGAGTCAACACATTCTCAATTTGAATATTCATTTTTCACGGGGTTTCAAAACACACTTCAAGCTGTCTGAATGGCACAATCCTGTATGTATGCTGTTATGCTGTATTATCCTCCATTAGTTGATGCATGGGGCTTTTTAAAACTCTGTCTTACTTCCCTGGTTTGATAGTAGCTTTTCTCCAGTTCTCATTAGCACACTGGAGTAATTCCGAGGGATCTTTAAAAAGCTTTATTCTGCTTCCAGGTCTATGATGGAACCAAATTTGGAAATTTAATTAACACTCTGCAAAAAGCTAACAAAAGGACTACATACATGCTCTAGGACTTGCAAATTGTAATTAAATAATTTCAAGCATTTGCGTGAGAGAGTTATGTATCATCTTAAGGTTACTGATAAAAATAATTATTAACATATTATAAGTAAAGCATTATACTGAAGTAGGTTAAAATGTCTTTGTAGATGTATAAGGAACATCTCAGTACAATTATTTGCCTTTTTCTTGTGCAACACACAGAGCCAGGGTACCTTGCTCCTGCCCGAAATATACCTGAAGAGTAATTCATATCATAATAAAGACTAAATAAATACTAAAATACATTAATTACTTATTATGAAATATATACATTCCTTCAGAACATGCACATAATTAATGTCTTAAAAGAGTATATACAGCTTCAGATTAAACTACTTAAAATCTAATGATTAAGCAAGGTTAGAATGCCTTTACTCTTCCCTTGAGAACAGGTGTTGGGACCAAGTTCTTGATTTATGTCTTCTCCAGCAATACCTTCTGGCTGATGTAATGTCTTCCTCCCACCTGACACCTAATCCTGGAGTAGCTCTCTTTTTGAATGAACTCTACAGTCTTGAAAGTAGTCCCATTCCCTTTATTACCAGTGTTTTAAGGTTGATTTATTACTTAAAACAAACGGCTGTGAATAAAGTTCTCTAAATGCTTTATAATATACCTACCAATATAAATGTGCACTCCTGTTTATAAACTGCACCTTAACTTATTCCACAAACAAGATCCACTATGATGAAATCTTTGATGGATACTACGTGCCCGTGCCAAGTCTCATTCTGTAATTTCACTAAATTAGAGACAGAGAATGTTCTTCCTTCTGAAAGGAGCACTCCACTTCATCTTAACACTTAGATTAGTAGACATGTTAGGACAGTATCCCAGAGCACAGACCTCTTCTGAAATAACACCTACACACAGTCAAATAACATGCTACTTAGCAACAAGACTGGACACCTGAGAGTCTCTAATTTGATGATACTAGGGCCCTACCTGCAGCACCACAGATCAGGTTTTGTCATCCTTTTTTAATCCTCTCCAAACTTAAAGTCTTAGGATGCTTAACGAGAAACACAGCCAACATCCTTCACAAAACAAGTAGGCACAAAACCCAGAGAAATCTGTCACTAAAAAGTACTAATAGAACACAGCCACATCCAGAAAGATTTGATCTGATGCATAGGAAGGAAACGCTTCAAAAACAAACCATGCCAGCCCAACACTTTTCTAGACATCACGGCTAAAATAAAACATTTAGAAAAATATACAAATTAGTCTAAATGATGAATTTCACGCATTCCGTAACTCCCTGAAGTCCTGAATCCAGGTCAATTGTGAAGATCTTGAAGAGCACCGATCCAAGGATGACACCCTGTGGAACACCCGTAGTGACAGGTCCCCAGCCTGATGTCACCCCATTCACTGTAACTCTTTGTGCCTGGCCCAAGAGCCACTTGTTCACCCATCGTGTGTTAGCTGTTATCCAGCCATGTGCTGGACATTTTGCCCAGGAGGATCCTGTGAGAGAGCATCAAAAGCTTTGCTATGCACTTTGCTATGCATCAAAAGATTGCTATGCACAAACCTGTTGAACGGAAAACTTTAGCAAGGATGCAAGAAGCAGGCTGCAAGGTGTTATTCTTATTTGATTTAAAAATTGGCCATGATATTTACAGGTTCATTTGTTTAAAGACAGATAGAAAATGCTGCCAAGATCCTGACCTATTGATTAACACAAAAGGTGTTGTCTGCTAGACGTACACGAAGCCTAACAGAATGAAGGCTGAGCCGGTGCACATCTTTTTTTAAAAAAGACATCTGATTTTAAACAAAAGACTAAGCTGTAAAAGAGTTTATTCTATTTTCCAATTAGTCTCTTCAGATTACTAATAGGTATAAAATGGGTGTACCTATTAAATAAATAAATAAAAATTTAAAATCCCAGTCTAATTTTTCAGTATCTATTTTCTTATTTTACCTTCCAGCAATTAAATTCTTTTCTTTCATACTTTAACAATTATCTTGAAAGAGTTTTCAGCATTACAAATCAACTCTTTGTAAAGGTACCACCGGTCTGAATGAAAAACATCTGTCCTCTTCACACAGTGGAACAGGCTCCTTTTTCTAAATTATAACATTGTATTCTTACAACATTTCACAATTCCAAAGATATTTAACTCCAAGTATCCATACGCAAATATTCAACTATTCCTACAGTAGCTCCAGAAAACTCTCTAACCTTATTCAAGCACCTTGACAAAAATTTCAATACCTAAAACAAGAAAAGAACTTCTGAAATATAAAAGCTTCTAAAAACCTTCCAAAAAATCAAGTTTTCATGACAGAGAACTCCAGCTTTATCACTTGAACGTTAGAGGGTACATCATAGCCTTCCCTCAACACCACCAAAAGAGCTACACAGTAGATATTTTAGCAACAAAGTTGAAATACAAAAAGTTGGCATCACATAATTGAGCTTCAAAACTTCTTTTTACTCTACTTTTTGTATTACTGTAAAATATAGATACAAGATGCCTCTTTATACAAAACTGAACTTTGACTGACATTTAAAATTAAAAAAACCCAAGCTATTTAATTCTTTTGTGGGGAATAGAAAGTGTACCTTCAGACCAATTAAGCACTGAAAAGTAAAGCACTGACTCCATCAAACTGTCAGAAAAAAGTTAGAAACTCCAATTTATTTAAAACACTATCAAGGAAGAGATTTTTTTTTTCTGTCAGCTCTTTTTTTTCAGCTGTATAAATGAACAGAAGGAAAGACGATTTTTCAGAGATGCTATCTCTGCTCAATTGTATGGTGATAGATGTAATGATATCTCTATGTCAGTAAAGTACAGCCTAGGAAAAGCAGTATAATTTGAGATATTTAAAAGAATATGCTGCTGAAGTAAAGGAGGTTTGAAGTGATAATTAAATACTGTGTTACATACACTTGTACATTACAGACAAGGACACATTGTGCAACCCTTATTTGCACTGGTGAACACTTACAGGAGTAGCCCTATTGACGTCAGCAAAACTACTTATGTGGGTAAGAGCTCACTAACATGTGAAAGGTTGTGCAACAAAGCCCCAAACACGTCTCATTCCACACATTGTTTCAAGCTTTGTTCCTCAACCACAATTTTTTCTCTAATAGTGTTAATAATACTATTTCACTAATATTACCGCTCAGAAAAATACGTGAGAGCATACAACTTGTTTAGTGGTATCTGACATACTCCAGTTTTTCAGCTAGACACCAAAGCAGAGGCACACAAGAATTCAGATTCACTGAGGACGGCAGGCACCCCTAGAGACTGCAACCAAAGCGACCCTCTGCTGCAGTGGGCTTCTCAGGGTCCTGGTCTGCCAGCTTTGAGTATCTCCAAGGATGAAAGAGACTCCACACTTCTCTGTGCAGTCTGTGCCAGTGTTCAGGAGTTTTTCTGTGTTCAGGTAGAAATCCATGTGTTTCAGTTTGCACGCAATGTTGTTTTGCCCTCTTGCTGGGAACAGCCAAGAAGAACCTGAACTGCCTCCATTTGTTTTACTTCCCCCTCCATAAGATACTTACACAAACAGATAAGATCCCCCCAGGCCTTTCTTTTCTTCAGGCTGAATAGTCCAGCCCCAATCATCTTTATGGCCCTTTGCTGGACTCACTCTACTATGCCCACACGTCTCTTGCACTGGGGAGTACAAAGCTGGACCCAGTACTCAAGATGTGTCTCACCAGGGCTGGGTAGATGGGCAGGATCACCCTCTGACCTGCTGGCAATGCTCTTCCTAATGCTGGGATGCTGCTGGCCTTCTTTGCTTTGAGGGCACACAGCTTGAGCAGGTTCAATAGATCTACAGGAAGAAATGCTACAGGGATTTCTACTTCCTGGCAGGTGAAATAAATGAAAATACCTTCTACTGACTTGGATGTTGGCAGCACAGAATAAAAAACAACATATGGCGTTGGCTGATTTTCCAAATGCTTTCACTGTTGTGACAATGCTCTATGCATGCAATCATCTGGCAAAACATCTTCCATCAATACTATTTTAGACAAGAATTCAAATAATCTATTTGTTACTATTTTAAGAATTTCTTTTTGGCAACCACAGTAGAACAAAGATGCAGTGTTTCAGTCATGCCCCTAGTTTTTATTATAAAGCTTAAGCAAATGCCAAGAATTCAAGGCTAGTTTCAAAAATTAAAAATGAGCAGCTGCATCTTTTCCCTGTCCTCCTCCCCTTCATCATCTCCCCACCCTCTTTTGTTTGTTTTGGAGACAGTGTAGCTCACAAACACGTGCTCACCTCTAAAAAGCATCCTTAGAAGAGAAAGGAACAGAGAAGAGGGGAGAAGAGTTGAAGAGCAGAAGTGAAATGAAAACAGGAGAGATGAAAACTGAGGGCTTATATTCATACAGAACTCAGGAAACATGTTTTTAAAAAATTCTCACATTCATAGGATGCATATCCTGCACTGTGCCTTCGCTATAACAATTTATACAAACTTTCCACAGGCAAAGATGATAAAGTACACAATGAGAAAAAAATTCTGTTAGAATCACTTCTACTAATTGCTTTGTAACAGCCTGGTTTGTCTAAAGCCTACTTGAACTTGGCCATTGACTACATTCAGAAAAACACTTTAAAACTATAAATACATTCATGTAAGACAGACACTGTAACACATGAAATTGAGGCACATTTCCACAAGGCTGGTCATAAATTTTCACTTTAACGTGTTACAGTACTGATGGCTGAGATTCTGATTTCAGTCCAGCTCACTGACCAATCCTACAGTTCTCATGAGCCCACAACAGGCCCCTTACAATACCATACAATGACCAAAAAAAAATACTAAATCCATACCTAAAAAATCATGTAGATAGAACATGAACTGACCCACTGCCAAAACTAGCCAGTTACTGTGTCATAAAATATCCAATAGGAGAAGAACACATAAAGACTTCAAAAGTTTTAAATCAGACGAAATAAAGAGATTTAACAAATAGGTAGCTATCAACATTTTTAAAGTCTTTCAGATTCACTCTGGGAAAGCCTCCAAGACTGCAACTTCTGTAGACTGGAGAATATAAATGTTAATACTATTCAGTTTAACTGACAGCGACATGAAAGATCTGGAGAAAATCCAGTGCACCCAAGATAACTAAAAAATGACTCCATGTTGCACTGCAAGAAAAACGGCAGCAGGAGGTCTCTCAAGAATATGGTATCAATGACAAAAAGCAGTCATAAATACCAGTACATTACTCTTTCTCCTTTGCTACCACTGTCACATTACTTTACAGACTAATGGCTTAGTAATTTTGTGAATAGCGGTTCGGAGGACTTAATAGCGCTGGCGCTGTTCACATTAATACACGAGCTAACAAATGTACCTGATAGTGAAGCTCTTCCAAGTCCCTGGCATATCTTTCCAGCAAACAAGCAATCCTGCAATCCTTCTGTTTAAGTGACTGTGACACATATACTCTTTCTTGCAAGAAATCCAAGCATTTCAAACTCAACAGACACCAAATATTTTCATAAGTAAGTTGAGCACACTCAGCATGACAGCAGCTGGGGAAATTCTAGCATGTATGGATTTTTAATTGGGGGAGGCTGGGGTGGGACAAAGAGGGAAGCAAAGGGTAATTAAAAATGCACCAACTCAGGTTCTTTAGGCACAGTCATCTTCTCATGTGATACAAAGGCTCAAGAATACTGGATATATTATCAGCAGGAGATGCACACTGGGCTACATAGCTGGCTGCATTTTTCACCACGGATAAATGGACAGAGTAAAGCTGGGAGAAACACAAAGAAAATGCAGAAGAAAACTCTAGAGGCATGAGGATGAACATGGGTCAGAGAGTACAAAGGCTATTCAAGAGGTAAAGGAATGACTAACCAAACTAGTACAAAATTAACCAGAAAAAAAACCCCAAGACCAAATCAACCAAAGAAACAAAAAAATAAACCAACTCAAAACACAAATTGACAGCTTTTGCCAAAATCAAGTTATCATGTCTACCTGTGTGAATTTTTTTTATTTTACCACTTCAAACTTTTATTATTTTCTTTAGAATTCTGAAAAATGTAACTGAATCATTTCCTCATAATCTTTCCATTAGAACTAACAGGTTTGTACTTTCATTTCAACAAAGCTGCATTTTCCAGAACGTACAAGTGAGTAGTGAGAGCCCACAACTCTATGCCACTCAAAATTCCTCTATTACGCAATATGCACACATGTGCTTCTTTCTTTAACTTTCCTTACTAGAAGCACCAGAATGAGATAAACCTTATTAATTAATTTATTTGGGAAACGATTAAGGAAAATACATTACAAGTAACATGAGCTTCCTTAGAGTAAGGCACAGAAAAAAATACGGTGAAATCAAGCAGTGTTTTTCAACCCAAGAAGGCTACTAGTCAATCTGAAATACCATCAAAGAGACACAAAGTGGACTCAAAACTGCTATTCAAAACCAGTTTTTTCTATAACCATCCCTCACTGAGCACCAATGCGTTTAATTAGGATCTTTTAAAGTTACAGTCAATAGGATTGCAAAAAACATCATTTAAAAATAAAAATATTAGAAAACTGGATTAACATTAACTTCAGAAAAAGAACAGTATGACACAAAAAAAAAAAAAAGAAATCGAACCTGCCCAAAGAACAACTTTTTCAGAAGACTAAATCCCAAATATCACATGCAACATATGAGACATCAATGTAAAAAATAATTTTCTTGAATAAAAAATTTAAAGAATATAATCTTCCACAGTAAGATTAAGGTAACATTAATTCTTAGTTGGTTTAACTTTGCAGTGAAGTGGAAAAGCACAGGGTATTTTTTGGAACAGTTAAGGAAATTAGCAAATTTTATTTGTTGGAGCTCTCCAGTTAACGTCAAATCCATTTTGACATTAAAGTGCTCTGACAAAGAGCATCAACCTTATATCAACTATGAAACAAGTAGAAGATACTTTCTAAATTTACAATTACTACAAAGGGTGAATGAAATATCTGGAGCTTAGTGGAGTTTTGGGGGGTAGGGGGAATTTGATATTTTGGGAGTTTTAAAGTAGAAGATAATAAGAACTTGAAATGCCATCTTTAGAAATATATTGTATTCATCAGCATTTTCTTTATGAAAGAAAGAGAAATTATGTTCTAAATGCTCATAAAATACATATACATATCACACACTTTTTACAGAGTGACAAAATCCAAAAGAATAAGCTGGAATTCAAGTAATTTCTATTAAAAAAAGTTTTAATTAAGCAAAAGCTGTAAACCTAAGCTATCAGAGTGATATTCTGCTTCCTCCTGACATGGTGTGTCATGTATTTGACTTTAAAAGATAATTTAAAAGAATAATGGCCAATTGTTCATTATTTCAAGTTGTCATACATGCAACATAACAACTTAATGAGCTTCTGGTGTGAGACTGCCTTCATTAAAAAAAAAAGAAAAAAACAAAAAACAATGACACCTTGGTGAGAGATCAACTTCTAAGAGACTCCTCGAGATTTATCTGGGAATACATATAGATGAGATAAGCATCTCTCTCTCCTGTTATTCAAACTGAGAAAAAATATCTCCTCTAGTATTCAGGAAAAACATATTTGTGCTCCGCTTTCCTTCATGCTCAGAGCATGCATCTACAACGTGTTCTGAACTATCTCAATTTCCTCTAAATTAAAGAAACGCCGCATGAAAAATCTCAAGGTACACTGTCATTGTATCTGTGACCAGAGGGGTGCCTAAACATCCAAGAGAGTCTGTAACTCTGGATGTGATCAGTATATTACTAACACAGGCCAAAAGGAACCACCAGACACAATATTTTATACAACTGCCCAGTAGCAGGAACACCTGCAAAGAAGGTAAAATGTGTATTATGTTACCCTCCATGGCCAAAGTTCTTTGAACCAACAACTTTTAAATCCCTGCACGGTGCCTTAGCCAGCAGGCAGCAAGGAGCTCCGGCTGGAGGCAGGCGAAGGAGGAAGTTTCTGCAGCAGGTCACAAGTGTTACAGATATTGAAAAGTGATGAAGTCAGAAGCAGAATGATCAACAGTATTCCAACACAGGGACCACAGCACTTGGCTGACAGCAGGGGTACACCCTGATCCAAGTTTGTTCTCATAAAACTACTTCTGGATCCAAAACAGTGAAGTTTTACAATATACATGAGTGATAAGGGGGTGTTTTGCTTTGGTTTAAGTACATCTCCCAGAACAACTCATATGCATCCACACGCACATTTTTTTACTGGGCTTTGCTTTTAATATGTGGAAGCAAATGCTACTAAGCTGTTGTATCAGTTAAGGGCTTACGCTTTCCACTCCCTTAAGAGAAATGTAATGCCCGCGCTGTAAAGATGCTCCACAGTTACAATGATAAAGATTGAAAATCCAGCGATAAAATATTACCACTGTGTTATCAGGATCCAGGATCCCCTTCACCACTCACAAAAAGAGAAATCCACTCTAGAAAGGCACTACTTCGAAAAGTTCCTGTACAAAGATCTAGTGTGCAATCATTCCACACACATGCTAGAACAATTATTCCCTTGCTGGAGCTTTCATTCAATTGACAGAAATCTACCGTAATTTATCCCTACTACTAAGGATGCATAATTACATTTGCCAAACTAACATAACACTTAAGAATTTTATAGATTTATCTGTTTATTCTATAAAAATGCATAAAGGTTGTTTTATCTTCACTATTAAGCAAAAGTATTAGCTGAAATATTACAGCTACGGTTACAATGTAGTGCATAAGCACAACATATAGTTGTACGGTCATTTGAAGATGAACAAAGGAATGGAAATTTTCTAGCCAGTGTGATGGTTAAATTATGGCAAGTGAATGAACAATTGGAAGAGTTCCTGTTTCAGAGAACTGTTTGAGATGAGGTAGTAGGCACATATACAACTTGCCTTGGGGAGCATCAGGAAGCAGATGAACAGCTGAACTCATTGTACTAAAACATGGCTCTGACTGTTTTGCTCAGAGGAGAAACCTCACCCAGAATAGCGGCACTTTTGTTGGGTCATGAAAAGTGAGATTCTCCTTTCCACCCTATCAGAACAGTGAAGGAACACCAAAAGATACACACTACTCTTATGCCCAATATAGCACCGATCTTACCTTGCTTTCATATGTCTTGCTTTCTTTAAAGTAGCATCATGAGAAAAAAAATGTCCTTATTAATTAAAAGAAAAAATTACAGATGCACCACATGCATTCACAAGAAAACAAGCCAATGTCACAGTGCCTTGATGCTGGAAGTTGTTTTCTATTTCAGAACAATGATACTGAAATTAAGAGCAGTGTAATGGCTGGATTATTAGAAGTAAAATCTTCAAAACATCCTCAGCTTTTATTTGCAAAAAACAGATTGCCTCTGAAGATAGGAAAAAAAACAGTGATGCAGAGGTTTGTATGCTCTTTAATGTCACTCCTTCTTAAACAACACGAATCTTGCCATAACAAATAACTAGCTCTTAAATTTTTGTCCTCCCACATTTCTTATAATTTAACTCTATCAAGCTGTAAATAACACTAGGTAAACTTGTCTTTTAGGGCCCACAGTCACTACCTTGTTATTTGAAAACAATGCAAAGACCTGACTTAAAAAAAAAATACAGTTTTTGTTATATTTACATAACAAATTTCTTTCTATTTTAATATCACCCCCAGGTACTAAAAACATTGATTAATTAAACCCACAGACATTCAAGAATATCAATTTTATGATCATTTAAAAGAAAAAGAGAAGTTAAATTATTATTGTACTTTTTTTCCTCTAAGTTTGGAGGAGTCCAAATTGCTACCTCATTATATGTTATAAACTCACAGAGCTTTAAAATCTTATAGTATTCCTGACACTCAAAGATTAACTCAGATCAGTATTTTAGTCTTACTGTTACAGCTATAAACTCATACAAAATAAATATTTCACCATTGATGTCTCTTACTGAAAACCTTGTATATTATTTACAACACCTACGAAAAGATCTAACAGTGTTAATACTCGTGTGCACAATGACTTTGCAGTACATACTCTGCATAAACATTTTCAAATGTGATTTGTGTCAAGTCCTTTTAATCATCTGAAGTACTGTCGGTCTTCCACATTCCCAAACAAACAGTTTGCACAGCTAAAATGCTGTCTGCTTGTAAGCACCTATCTGCATCCATTTAAAGATATGCTGCTGCTGACAACAGAGAGAGGAACAGTTTCTGTCGGTCATTTTCTTCTCCTTACCACATCACTATACACAGAGCAATCTATTCTGAGGGCTCAACACTGATCAAATTATCAGTATGGAGGAAAAAAAATCTCAATAGTACAGTTACATGAAAATAAGTATCTCACATGAGAGGAATATAGAAGTTTAAATGGTTTGCGGCACGCCTTACATTTATGAGCCTAGCATTTTAAGACCCTCATGTAATTAATCTTATTTTTAGAATTGTGAAGCTTTGCCATTAATTTTTGTTGAACTCAGAGGGAGTTAATTGTAATGTTGCCATGTCCTGAATGTGCAGTCACCTTTTTCAGTTATACTTATCAAAAAAACAAAGTAATTGAAATACTGAGACCCCAGAGATTTTTTTCAAATCAACTATAAACTCTGAGAACAGCAACAAGTCTTCACACTTTCTAGCTCACCCTAAAAAGCAAGCACAAGGTTTGCATAAGGCAGTTTGAAATATTGCAATGATTCTGCAGATATTTCTAAAACTGTATTGTATTAAATAGACACAGAACAACTCTCAATTATTTCTAAATTCAGGAATTCATTCATAAATCCTATTAAATTGTATACCTTCAGAAGGCATACATGCTCAGTGAAAGATCCTGTTTGATGAGACAAAGGAATATTAATCAAATAACTTACACCAGAGGGAAATGTCACAGCTTCTGGAAAAAAAAAGAGTTGTTCTCACAGATGTCAGAACCACTAGAAAGTATCCCAATGCTTTTCACAAACATTATAGCACAGTAATAACAGGAATTTAATTTGGAACTTGAAAACATTCAAAAGGACAACAAGTCAAATGTGCAGAGGGTACACCCTCACAAAAAGCTGCCAGGTGCTTTAGTAACCTTTTTAAATGAGGTATGGTCCTGTAGAAGCCACAGCAGCATTCTACGACAGTTACCCAATATGCTTCAGTTCTTCTGTAAATCCTACTACTTAGCGGAAAGAAAGAATTTGCATATTTGGGTAATTCAAACCAAGTTTAAATAAACTTTGTAATAACATTGTGGCTTTCAAGTGATACAAGGAAGATTGTCAGTGTAAATGAATATAAATCAAGGGTGTCCAAAACTCTGTTTGATGTGCAGGCAGCACAAAATAACAGCTAGAGGCTCTAGGCAACAACTGTCCCATCACGGCTCCCTTCTAATCCATGTGCTGCATTCCTTCAGTCCATGAAGTTTGAGCCTGCCTGCTTGTAATTGTAAGCACACACCATCTTTTGAACTGAAACCTCCTATTACTCCTTTTTCTTTTAAAGTATTTTCTTCAATACTTACAAAGAAAGAACATGTTTTGCCAGCCACTGGAAAAAAAAATCATCCAGGATAGAGCTGCACATTCAGCACAGCTTCATGAGCAGAAAGTCTACCTTATTGAACCTGATTTCCTTTTATGACAAGATAGACCACCTAGCTGATCAAGGGAAGCCAGTTGACATAATCTTTTTGGATTTCAGTAAAGCTTTTGATATTGTTTCTCACAGGATCCTTCCGGACAAAATGTCCAGCACACAGCTGGATAAACATGTCATGGGATGGCTGAGCAACTGGCTCACAGGCCAGGCACAAAGGGTTACAGGGAATGGGGTGACATCAGGCTGGGAACCTGTAGGGGGGTTCCACAGGGCTCCAGTCTCAGCCCTGTGCTCCTCAACATCTCCATAAATAACTTAGATGCAGAATTGGAAGGGATACAGAACAAGTTCACAGAGGATACAAAACTGGGCAGAGCTGTTGAGTCCCTCAAGGGTGGAGAGACCCTGCAAAGAGACCTCAACAAACCAGAGGGCTGGGCAATCACCAACTGTGTGAAGCTCAGCAAGGGAAAGTGTTGGATTCTGTACCTGGGACGGGACAATCCTGGATGTACGGACAGGCTGGGCAATGAGACGCTGGAGAGCAGTGCCACAGAAAGGGACCTGGGGATCCTGGTTGATGGCAAGTTTAACTTGAGTCAGCAGTGCCCTGGCAGCCAGAAGGGCCAACCCTGTCCTGGGATGCATCAGGCACAGCATTGCCAACTGGGCAAGGAAAGGGATTGTCCTGCTCTGCACTGGGGTGGCCTCACCTTGAGTGCTGGGGGCATTTTTGGGTGCCAGAATATAAGAAAGACATTGAACTGTTAGAGAACGTCCAAAGGAGGGTAACAAGGATGGTGAAGGGCCTTGAGGAGCAGCCATATGAGGAGGGAGGAACATCACTTGGTCTGTTCAGTCTGGAGGAGAGGAGACTGAGGGGAGACCTCACCACAGTTAGAATTTCCTTGTAAGGGGAAGAGGAGGAGCAGGCACTGATCTCTTCTCTGTGGTGACAGTGACAGGACCTGTGGGAATGGCCTGAAGTTGTGTCAGGGGAGGTTTAGGTTGGATATTGAGCAAAGGTTCTTCATCCAGAGGGTGGCTGGGCACTGGATCAGGCTCCCCAGGGAACTGGTCACAGCACCAAACCTGACAGAGTTCAAGAAACATTTGGACAATACTCTGGGATACATAGTGTAACTTACAGGGATGGGCCAGGAATTGGACTTGATAATCCTTGTGAGTCCCTTCCAACTCATCACATTCTGTGACTCTGTGATTCATCTGCTGCAACTTAGCCTAAGCTCTCCATGGAATACTGACCATCTCAAAACACCAACCCCTTTGCTAAATTGCTGAATATTATTTTGAACAGCTGCATTATAAGCAGTGGTGGCCTATCTGCCATTTTCACCAAGATGATATCCAAACCACACCTGTTCTCTCCAAAGCTTGTGTTTCACATTTACAGCCATCATTTTGTATTAGAATAGAATCAATAATGCACCACAAATGTGCACTACAGTATCCCTTACGTCAGGCTTCCTCAATACACCTTTATTCACACCTAAATTATTTCCTGTTCAGACTTCTGTAATTCTTCATATGCTGTATTAAATGCACAGATCTTTCACAAAGCTTGAACACTGTGGCTATATTTTGCTGCCACACTATTTAAGCTTTTTTCACCTCTCTTCTCCCTCCATCCCCACTCCTCCTCTGCCACCTCCAGCACAGACTTCCTACCGCCACTGTCAGGGTAACAGTTTGAAAATTACATGTTGGCTTCCAGACTTGCCATAATCAAATTCTCTTATATTCTGAAACTCGAATAGTCACCTAACCTCTTTGCCCAATCACTTTGCTTCTTCTGTCTTCATCTTGCATTTTTCTGCAGCTGAGGACAGAGATATTGAGCTTTCAGTTGTCTTTAGACTACATACACACCAGGAATATTTTGTCCCTTCTGTAAACAATAGGTTTCTACCTGAGGTAACATTTAAGTAAACACTGTGCAAATTCTTGCCCTCTCCAAGATTATAGGTGCCTTCTAATGGATTTTGGAAGACACTTTATAAGCAGAAAGTAAAAGCAAACAAAACTGCTTAATTACATGAATTTAATAGCATAGTGTTCTCATACCAAATTATGTTTTGGAAGAAATAAAAGAGCTGTGAAAGACAGCTTTAAACTATTGTTCTCGGTGAAAGAAAGAGCAGGAGGAGATTTCTAAAAATCTCATAAATCTTGCATTTTCCTAATTGCTGCCAAGATTCAGGGGAAAGACTAAAGGGCTTAAATGCAAGTCAGTCACTAATTGTCTATTACCTTTTTTTTTTTAATTAGCATAAACAAAGTGTAATTTTCACTATTACAAAGCTTCTAGATTTAAATCCTTATATTTATACATTCAAATTTACATGATAGAGGTTATTAAAAAATAAAAGGGCCCAATTACACAGTAAAAAGCACAGAAACACAGAATATGAGAGAATCTTTAAGTTTCTTACTGTGATCTGAAAGAAGATCAAGTAAGTATTTTTAAGTTATCCCTTCTTAGATATCATTTGAAAGCTATTCCTTAAAGTCTGTGGTAGCAAGCTTTCCAGCTTATATTGGTTAACTGCAAAAGTATTTCTTATTATTTAGTTAGTGTCTCCCTGAGCTTTTCTCTTGTGATACCATGACCACCTATGGAAAACAACTGCCTTGCTTCACGTACCAAGTTCTCTCAAACTGATGCCTATGTTCTACATTGCTCTCTTCAATCCATCTTCTCCATTTTAGATGGATCAAAATTTATTATGTTTTCTCAGTCTCTTACAAGTCTGTTGCTTTCCTCTGGATTCTAACTTCTCGGTACCACAGAAATTTGTCTTTAACGTATGTGTTATCTTGGCTACAGCCTCACTAGTGGTGAAGAGAGGGAAATTTCTTTCACACATTTCAACTGTAATATTTCTCTTATTACGACTTGTGCCATACTTTGAATTACTCATTTTGCTACCACTACTTTTCCCATATCTGATTCTGCATTATTTATATCTACCTGCTTCTAAATTCACATTTACATATGTTGTATTCAGCATTATTTATCATTCTTTACTTGGTTCATTACAGGTAACTACTCCAGTTCATCAAGATTTTGGATTCATATACCCTCTTTCCAGCTTCTCTCTTGCCTGGTGGCAAAAATCCACTGATTTTTGTACACATACAGTCATGTTTAGCACCATCTTCCATGAAAGATGTGAGATAAATGTAGCCCAAGAAGAGGCTTGTATGTGCTGTTAAGTTTAAGAGAAAATTATTCTTTGAGTAACATGGTTCACTTGGTAATCTCAGCATTATTTCAGTGAGAGCTCCCTGTTTTATCTGTGCTAAAGCACAGAACAGCATTAAAGTTGAGACAGAGTTCTATAGCTCAGAACAGCAGCTCCCAAACCAAGAAACAGAAAAGCCTGAAGTAGTACAAGAGAAGGAAGGAGGAGATTAAACAAAGCATGAGAAATATTCAGTTTATCATTAGAAACCACTATCACATGCAAGTCACAGTAATGATGGACACCTATTATTTGTATCCCTTCTGAATCACCAAGAGATGAGAACTTGGGAGAGGCTCTCAGAGGCACAGAGGAAGCACACAAGGGCATGGAGGGAAAATGCACATCCCATTCCCAAGAAGTGTTGCCACAATGAAAAATTCTTGCCTCACAGAAAGCAGCTCTTCTCTGCCCAGGACAGCAGTACAGCACACCCAGGCATGGGTGCAAGCACGCCTGCTGGGTCTGGAGGAAAGAATCAGCAGCAGGCAACCAAAACACCATACTGCCTGGGAGGGAGAGGGCAGCCCCAGAGAACTAAAGCCTTGAACAAAGAACTCAAGAAGAATTCCATCAAATACTGCTGCTTAGGCTTTATCTAACATCCAGAAATGTTCCTACTCACAACTTTCAACATACCAGTATAAAGCATTCAGTCGTAGCTTACCATCTTACAGTCCTTAGATCAGCCTTAAGTTCACATTTCTACTTCATTGACAACTTCCCTGTGGCTCAAATAGCTAGGCTCGTTTTAAGGAACATCTTGGGGGCTGTTTCACACAAGCATGTTGCATCTCACCATTTCTGATTATTTTATTAAGTGGTACATTTTTTCAGTTACTCTGCATTACATAACTTTCATCCTCCTCCTGTCATGTCGTGTTGTATGTCCTGCATACAGATTTTAAAACATCAAGAATGTCACAAATATATTGCTAGACTACTCTTCACACAAAAACCTGTCTTTTAAAATAAAAAACCTGAGTTATTGTAAAAGGGGTTTGATCAGTAAGATGCAGGATCTATTTTAAAGTTAATTTTACTCAGAAGAAAATTGTTTCATTAATTTTAACTAGTATAAGCAATACAAAAACCATTGTAGCAAAAGCAAAGAAGCATACACAGCCTGGTGCTTTCCTTAAAGTGAGATCATGCTGCTGACAATAATGAAATCCATTTCAGCTTCCGAATTGCTAAAGGACAAAAATTATACAATTACTCACATTAAAACAAAATTATCTTTTCATGCCATTATTAAAATGATGCTAACTGATAAAATGAGAATTTAAGCTATTTTGTATTTTATAAACACGAACATTTCATGAATTTAAACTATTTAGAGTCACATTACATAGGAAATTAATACTATATATGATAGCTTCCACTGAGGATTTGTGAAATGTTTTTGACTTCAAAATAATAATTACAATTCTTTCTAAAATTATCTGGGGAAAATTATTCTTGAATCCCTAGGGTGAAACATTATCCTGCTGAAGTCAGCTGATGAAATTTGGCCTTTATTAATTACAATATCTATCTGTAGTTTCTCTTCCAAAGTATAAGCAAAGATTTTTCAGACAAAATCTTTTAATAAATGTAACCATTTTGAAACTATACAGGTATGTGCACAATATCTGGATCTCTTTTTATTCTTTTTTCGTTGTTAATGGTTAACTTTAATTAAGGCTCAAATTAAGCCCTTTATTCATGTTTCATAATATATTATCTTTAAAATCATTCTAGAGTGAATATGGTCTCTAGAAACCAGCAGTAGAGAACTATGGGAATACCTCTCCTTTCTTTTCCATAAAGATTCACAAAGCACTTTTTGTAGACTTTATCTTAAGAATTAAGCATACAATAACCAGATTAAGAAAGGGAAGAGAGCCAAGGGAAACCCTTCCATACAATCAGAAAAAATCCACTATCATGTAGTAGTAGAAAAGCACAGTGCATTAATGAAATTCACTGCATCATTTGCTTCTAGTAATAATTCCCTGAAATGTCAGAGTTGCACTTAATTTAAACCACACTCTGTTCATTCTGACTTCTTATACCATCATAATGGATCATTTCAGGATGATTTAGGTATCTCTTAAAACAACTGTATACTTGAGAAGCAATACAGTCTTTTACAGTCATAGAATGGTTTGGGTTAGAAGGGAGATTAAAGACCAGGGGAGTTCCAACTCCCCTGCCATGGGCAGGGACACCTCCCACCAGAGCAGTTTACTCAAAGCCCCATCCAGCCTGGCCCTGGACACTTGATGTTGTGCATCCAATCCAACTCCGAGCCACTCAGGCACAAATCCTGCAAGCTCTTCCTGACTGGAAATCGAGCTGAGCTTCGCAAGCAATGGCTATATAGCCAGCAGAGTATCAGTCCCAAGAGAAATTACACTTTCAGATACCCAAAACAGTGCTTTGAGCAGCACTGACCATTAACATAATCCTATGCAACTGTGAAAAGCTATTTTGCAGTAGACCTTCACATTTGGCATTTTAAACACTTACAGACACGCACAAACACTAACTTTTGCTCCTGTGATAAATGGATGAAATTCTGCAAATGGATAACGAGTAAGATATATGGCTTTATACACAAAGTAGCCTAAAGTGAGTCTAAATATTTTCATAGCACATGTGAGAAGGCACATATAACACATACACTGACGTTCACTTTATCATCACTAAAACTGATGAATTAAACTTAGTGTCACCCTTGTGCTTCATAACACACAGGCGTATCTTCTTTGGTTCAGGTAACATTAAAAGTAGACCTCCAAAGGAGTTATGAGGTATTTCCGGAAACCAAAAAAGCTTTGGATAAGGATACAAATCATTAGCCCAGGATAACCATGTTAGTGCCATCCTGCCACCACTTCATTACAGCTGCAACACTTCAAAGGCTAGCGGCCTCAGGGGGGCTTCAACAACAGTAGCCGCTGCAGTGGCTACTCAGGTCCTTGAGACCTGTGATTAATTGGGTTATCTTGGCATGTCTATTTTGGATTTGGCTTTACAGCAGAGTGAAATAAAACCATGACTGTATATTCCTATAAATACCTCTGCAAGAACACTGAAGTGTAGAAAAATTGGACACACATCTAGAAATTCCAAATAGCAACACGAATTTTGAAACGTCTATATCGATGAACAAACAACAGGCTTGAATAAATATACAAGACTAAGCACATGACTACAAAACACATTCAATTTCCTATCTTAAAAATATTACACATAAAGCTTTGAAGTCATGTAAGCTCATGACCTCATATTATTTCTAAAGCTTTTAACATCCTGCACTATTTGGCACAAAGTTATTTTGTTAAGAAAACTAACAGGAGAAAATGTAATTTTCCTAAAGTAGGAGCATATATTTCAAAATCTGAATCACTAAACCTACAGTTTAATACAGAAAATCAAGCAATAAGAACTATATAGATGAACAAAACCAATAGAAGTTCAAGGACTTCAAAGGGTACTGCTCTATGCTTATTATGGAAGCATTCTGACAACCAACCCGTTTTTTTAAATCATTAATGTAGTCTTAAATTTGTAATTTTTTGCTGTTGCTCTGCTTCATGATCAGATACTAGATTCTTGAAAAGTAAGCCTTGTATAGCTTTAAACAGCACTGTAGTGTGGGCTTGGCTATCACACTTCATAAACACTGCACGCTGTATTGTGGGTCTGATGCTGCAAGTACAGTCAAATATACATCACGCATGATGAATTAAACACACTTTTTTGAGCGGACATCTACTCTTGCCAAACAATTCAGGAATAAAACTAAATAGTTTAAACAGACAGAACTCTGGCCTGAATTCAAGAAAAGCAGCAAGATGTTAAAAAAATATCTCAACAGAGCTGCCTTTTCCAGACAAAGGGCTTTTTTTTTTCCCCTTTTGGCACAGAGGCTTGGGATTGAAGCCAAGGTGCTACTTATCAGCTGTTTGACATCAGGGGAGGACTGCGTGCGTCAGTGGACCCAGTAGGGACCCTCGGCTTATGGCACGCACCATGTGGTTCTTATCTTATCAGTTTGCAGGGTCTGGCACTTCAACCTCTGCAGCGCGAAAAGAGAAAAAAATGGGGAAGGAAGGAAGGAAGGAAGGAAGGAAGGTGTGTATAACTGGGAGGGAGGAGGTCAAACAGGACTGGTGAGCCAGGCTGGACTACAGGATAGAGCCTCTGGCCTACTGCTCTGTGTATGGTTGCAGAAAATCCCAACAGAAATTTTTCCTGCTTTCCCCACACACTCGTAGAAGAAAGGAACTACTTCTCATCCAGGTTCAGAGAAGGCAGAATAATGTGTGTGTTGGAGGGACAATGCTCCCTTTCACACACAGCTGATAGAAGGGCTGCCAGAGAAATGAAGAATATGATATACTCATGAAAAAGCTTATCAAGGTAAGTGTGTCCTCCAGGAAACCTATGAATGGGTGCAGTTCCTTATTGCAAACAAGATTTAAACAGCCCAGATTACTTCCCCAAATGCACAGCTTCAGCAGGACTTAACAGCTTTTGCTATTTATTATAGCAAATTATTCTCAGGACCAAATGAGCCTTACAGTACAGCACAGCTCCAAGCTTAAAACTTGATTGCACAAATGATCCTTTGTATTTAGTATTTAGAAAAACATTCACCACAGAAGATAATCCTCAAGTAAAGCATCTGCTTTCCAAGGTTCATTCCAACTGAAAAATTAATATAATTACTCAGAAAAATATTATTTGTCTTACTCTATGCTTCCTACACAATGTGTATGAATCAGACAGCAAAAGAAAAAGTCACCTCCTTCAGATTAATTTCCTTAACCTATTCTACCTCTAAAGATGCATCACAAGATATAAATTACAGGATAACATGAAAAACTGTTGAAGTATCTGTGGAAATCAGCAGGTTTGCACCCTTGAGCAATCTTTGTAATTATCTCCAGGTATTTACACACGAAAACTTTTTATCTTATACTTCAGTGACCAGACTAACATCAGTAGAGGAGAAAAAAAAAGGCTCAGTGCTTGCACAGAAACCTTGCTTGATAAGGATTCAACAGAGCTCTGGGAAGACCCACTGCCTGAGGACCAGAACTGGGCAGCCCATCACAGGTTTTGCTCACTCTAATGAAGGCTCTAGTTTCATTACTTCAAAACACTGTTTTCATAAACTGCATCATCAAAAATTGCAACATCTTGCTGCATCTAGCCATGCTGTGCTTCAAGGTTCATTTCTTGTGTTGCATCAACTTAGCGAACCTCAACAGTACTGCGTGGTCAGTGGGACAATCACTCATCTGAAGAGGCAATTCTGGTACCAGCACACTTTCTTCTCCAAATACAACCTACTTTTAGGTAAATACCAATAATGTATTCTTACATAAAACACAAAAAAAAATTATGACCAAGGACCATATCATCTAAAAAACTGTCTATAGAGTTAAACACATAACCACTGCTTTGCTATGAAAATCTGCAAAATTGCCACAATATAATTTTTTTTGTTCATATTTTTCTTAACTGTTACTTTATTTTGGTCAGATAGTTGCTTTATCAGGCTTAGGAGACAGAGAAAGAGAAAAATAAATGAGAAGCCTGAAGAGAAACATCACCTGTAGACACTATTCTGCATCCTAACTTTTATGGATGAATTTCTGCACTTGGAAGAAGCCACCACTGCACTTATCTCAAAGGCCTGTGCATAGTGACTGGGATACTGAATTGGTGGCTTGAAAAGTATGCTGGTCCCCCTTAAGTCAAATGATAAATATAGAAGTTATTGGTAGTGATCAAGGATCACTTAATGTGGGATCATGTGTTCCCATGAGGCTTACAAAAGTTATGTTTCTTAGAGGGTGTGATTTCTGACTCTTTTGACTTTAATTTGAAAACACAATTGACAAATGAATTGTAAGTGTAGCTACAGACCTACGACACAAAAACATAAACACTGGATGTGATGCTTCATTAGCCAAGAAAAACAGACACACACATGAAAAAATAATGTGCATCATCTCTGAAGACACTACCATGCACATTACATTTGCTTGAGTGCAAAAATGGGTCTACTTTGTATCTCCATTTTGCAACTCCCCCTCTACTTCCTCCTTTTTTTTTTTTTTGGAACCAGACAAGTGTCAAAATCTCAGTGCAAATATACAATACCTAGTAATTTTATACAAGTCAATTTAAGCACTTACATCTCAGTTACATGATGCTTTGTCAGCTGTTGCTTTAACACAATTAAGTACATTTTTGCATAATTAAATTGTGTCACAGGCCCTACACAGTGAATATATATACTATGTACTATTCCAGTGTGTCTTTCTTCAAATAACAAACCTGATTTGCTTGTATTATAACAAAAGTACAAAGCTACATCAAGTTAAGCCAATGACCAATTTCATGTTCACCTAAGACTCTCTCCCACCCCTCACATCCTGTGGAACTCAACAGAGGCCTTGAGGAACGAACCACATGGTACTCCTTGCACAATTTTGTTCAATTTTTTATACCTGCTATTTCTACCAAAATATTTAGTGCAATGAAGCCAATAGGAGCTCTTCACATGCAAAAAGATAATCACATTTGTGGTCAGCAAAAGGAAGGACATTTGTTGGTACCCTGCACACATTGAACATCCTGTTTAGAAGTGTCACCTTGATCTTGGCCACATCCACTAAAAATGCTCCAATTAAAAAAAACTACCATGCCACACTTCTATTGATTCCTTTACTTTCCCTCACCATTTTCTTCAGTTTTCAATCTCCTGTGCAAACAACTGATGAAACTTGAAATTAAGACTTCCAAACTTTACGTGAGATGGATAAAGCAATCCCTAAACTCTCTCAATAGAGAAACCCCACTAGACATTAAGGCAACACTGCTTCTTTTGACATTCTGATGTGATTCTGTTCAACAACTTTATGTATGTAAACATTTGGAACCCAAAATTGCACATAGTATGTAAGTCAGAAATAAAAGAATTAGAGCTAAAATTGCACAACCAAAGGATTAACATATCACAGCTAATGAAGTGCCACAAGAGAGTTAACAATCCCATATAGCACAAATTGTTATCTTATCCAGAGATAACACATGTCCACAGCTAGAAAAATTATTCAGCACAGACTGAAGGAGAAAATTGTTTCCTTAACCATATGAAATTTCTCTAAATACTCCTTGGCATGAGATCCCTCAAAAGAGCATAGCACAAAAGGTATGCACTTGGGCAAACACAATCTCAAAAATCTGTAGAATATGTTTAAAATTAATAAAGATAATGAAGTATCTTTAAAACATGTTGTCTTTAAAATAGATGTAAACTTGAGGTCTTCTAGGTCTTCATTTTTACCTGGAGAGATTTTGGTTAGCTTTGGCAAATCAAACAGCTTTAGGAGTGAACAAAACAGAATGACAAAATTATTTGTGTACAGAAAGACATTTGAGTCTATTACGACCAAGTTGTACTTTAAAAAATTGTAAGTTGATTTTAAATATCAGTTATGTAAAAGCATCTAAGATATAGAATTACTGAGTGGTTTTCTCTTCTTTCATTCCATCATGGGCAGTACTACAGAAGCAGCAGAAAAGGGTCTACTGTGCTAGTATGTTAACAACTCTGACAGTGTGAAGGTCCACGGGGAAAAAAAATAACTAACCAAATCTCAGATCTTTAAATAAAAGGAAGTCTTTTATAGTAGACTCAGTAGTATCTATATAATCATGTGTTTTGATCTTCATCAAACTAGTAAGACTGTCCCACAGGACATTAAGGGAAATTAAGCATGTTATAAGTTACATTTGGATTATGAGATCATCTGTTCATCACCATTTAGACAAAAACGGTAATTTCTCCACTAATTCAGTCTAACTTTCAAGTATACTTTCAGTATACTTTCAGTATAACTTCAGTACACTTTCAAGAAAACATCATAAACACATTCATAATTTTGACTATTATTTTTAGTTCTAATTGAAATGAAATTACAGATTATTTTAACACCCATTCCTATTTTCTCAAGAGAATTGAAGTTTACAAAGTTAAAAGTCCAAACTAAACATGTTGCTTCAAGACAAATGACTCAAAGAGCATTCATACCAAAATCATTAGCTGTTCAGCCTTCTTGCAACTCTTTTTTTTTCACCTTACCAAAACATCTTCTAAAACAAACAATGCTGCCATTACTTCAATACTATCAAGTAACAGAAGCAGTTCCAGACCTACATACTATATTATCTGACTTTATAATGCATGTCAAAATTAAATTTTTCTGGAAATTTAGACCCTGTGCACTCTAAAATGTTGAGGGGTGGGTGCATGGGGGAGAATCAGTTGGACTCTTGCTAGCAACCAGAGTGCTCAACCAGAGCATTCCCAGCCTGCTTCATTTGCCTGGGCAGTCTTCAGAACCTCAGCTCAGCACAGCTGATGAGATCTGGCCTTGTTTACGGGCACTTCATCCCACATGCTGCCAGCCAACATCCCCCTTCAGGGAAAACTGCCAGGAAAACCAAAGCTGATGCAGCACACTGAAAAAGATGCTTATATCCTCCCAGAGAACTGTAGCCATTTGCAGTCAAATTCCACAAAGTTCTATTTCAACTTGTTACTTTTTAATCTCTTTTTTTTCCTAGATATATAAAACACAATGACAAAGAAAACAAACTCTCAAAGAGAAGTCTCTAGACATAAACATTCCCTATGCAGAGAGAGAATAACAAATTATTTAGCATTAGTAAAGTAACTCTATTAATGCTCCTCTATTAATTTTATCAATTACTTTCATTATGCAGGAACATTTGTTCTACCTGATTCCTTGGAGTTCTCCATAATTTTCCTTGCCAGTTTTATTTATAAGCTTTTGTCCTGAAGCTCCAGTACAAACACAACATGTCACCCAGTACCTTACTGGATGCACACAGGCGATAATATCATCATAATTAAAATGACTGGGCTGGTCACTTCAGAGGCAAAATGCAATGTTAAAATTAACTCATTTAACTTTTTTTGAAAAACACACAGGGATTATACTGTTCATAGTGCTCATAGTGACTGAGAGTTTAAGATTTATCCACAGCATCTCTGCAAGCAGGCTTGTCTGCTCACCGCTGGAGAAAGGGTCTCATTGACACAGGTACATGAACATTCCCAGACCTAGTTCACCAGAAAAGGCTTTGGTTTGTTCATAAACCTGTCAGCAGATTTTCCAGTAGACTTCAATTTCTGAGTGGAGAAACACAAAAGATTATGCTTACAGAATAAAATTTTTGCTCAGAAAATGTTTTCTGTGCTGAAGCCTAGAAGTCAAAACCTGCAAACATGTCCAATTTTAAGTACTACTGACTTCAGTAGGCATATTCACATACCTAAGAAATTCTGAGTTACACCCACACACAAATGCCTACAGCAGCACTGAAATAGTGAAAGGGATCAAAATTGTTCTACAAAGATGACTCTTCATGTACAAGTTTTAAAATAAGAAATCTTGCAAGCTTTTTAAAGTATTTTTAAATAGGAAATTTAAGAACTTCACCTAGTGAAACTAGCCACAAAAGTGCAACACTGTAATTCTATAGTAATACCAAGGTTTTTTGGTTCTAAAAGCAGCCTCATCCTTAGAGGAATCACTCAGGGTTCACCCTGGTTTTGTTTCTTATTCAGGCCCTTCCTTGTGAATCAGGCAGGGGCAGGTAATCCAAAGGGATGCCTGCAATGATTTTTCTCTGAAAGGTATGGGTTCCCTCGCACTGCAGCACTCTCCCTCTGCTTCTGCAGACAAACAGTAAGTAGGGCCTTGCCTGCATGAGGCTTTGAGAGGTGTCAACCTCCCAGCCACAATAAAACTAAATAACCCTCAGCCTTCCAGACATGAAATTCTGGTAGTTTGCCTTTGGTTTGTGGGTTGTTTCTTTAAGCTGAATGACAATTAGGTAGAAGTAATCAACAGATTTGTCATGCATGTTTCAAGTAGTAACCTCAAGCTCAAATGTCTGTGGTTTATCTGAAAGGATTTCAAGGAAAGCCACAAGTGTCTGTAGCTGGGAACATTTGAAGAGTGGCTAGATGATCCTTTCAAATGTGTTGACAACCTTGAGAACGTAGCATGTAACTACTCAGATTGCAGGTCTGGTGAGGACAAACGTGCACAGAGTTGTTATGGGAGAGAGATGCCAGTAGTCGCCTTGGCCTCTCCCTCTAAGGGTCCACAGTGATGCAAGTGGCAAGACCCAAGGAGCCCCCAAAAGTTCATATAAACTTTTAATGGATGCTTCAAGCTGGTCACAGCCTTGACTTCACATGCCAACTCATTCATCCATTAAGACAGCCCTTTACAGATAGATCTATTTCTGCTTGTTATAAGGGGCAAACAGAGCTTGGATATTTGTGAAACGTGGAAAAACTGACAACAGAAGAAGCTGGTCAAAGAGAGTAAAGCAAACACACAATTCAGTAGCTCTATGTGAGCTTAGCCATGAGTTGGCATGGATTTCAATGTCTGGAACACTGAGGAACTAAAAGAGATAGCTGTATTTCTACTGTGTGCAGGCATCTTTACACATATAATGGTGAATCAAACGAAACACACCATGGATAACTGTTTATAAATATAGCTCAAATACTATACAGCGTATTTTCTGCCAAATTCTAAAAACTTGCTCGTTTGAAAGGGCTCATCATCCTCATTATGAAATGATTTAAGGAGCCACAGGAAAACCATCTCTGAATCCTGCCTTCACAGTTCTATCAATACAACAGAGAACACAGCAAATACAAGAATTTTAAGAGGCAAGTAGATTTAACTGATGTAGTACGAGCAAAGGCCAAATTCTTAGAATGCACAAACAGCTTTTACTTTCAGCCAAGCTGTATACTCTGTCCTTCCCAGGCCTAAATGTTAATGCAACTCAAGTACAGCAAACTCTGAGCTTTATTCAAAATAGCTCAGTTTGAGCTTATATAGTATCAGTAATAACTTTCAATTCCAAGTCAAGGCTGACTCTAGCCTGCAGCAAGGAATGGAAAGCTGCTTGTTAGACATATCGAAGTTTATTAAGTACCAAGCATATGTGCTTAGCTACACTTAGAGTCTTTTAGACTCCTTTTAATCAATCAATCAATCTTCTACACGAATGTTCCCACTTGCATACAAAAAATTATCACCTGCAGCATATGTTAAGAGACAAAGATTATGCCTAAATAAAACTGTATTTTGTTCCATTTTCATAATTAAGAGGAAACATAAAATCATACTTTTACCTAGTCTGTATTTGACACCAATTATGCTTCAGTTTGCATTCTTAACATCTTCTATTAATCAGTCTTATACCCATTACTGATAATGCTTGCAAAAACGAATAAGAATAATGTATAGAAATTAAAACCACCATTAGCATAAAAGAGAAAAAAAAATTCTATTACTATTTTGTGGATGTTTTGTCATTAACAGGATAATTAAATAACTTTAGCTTTGATAAATACAAAATTGGAGTTCACCTTGACAGCAGTGCTGTTCCAGTGTCTGAAATAAATTACAGTGTAGCAGCACAACCACAAAAGTCACATTCTTGAGGCCACGATTTCTTTTACCCATATTTTTTTTATAATAAATAATTACGGCCTCAAACTCACATGTTCTCCACTTAGTCATACCACATTTTACCTTTATCCCAATGTTCAGTCCACAATTCCCAAAATCATACATTTTAAATCCCAAATAAATTTTCTGCTCTGATCCACAGATTTAAATCATGATATTTTAATCCACAGTACCATACAGAAACAAAACCAGCCCACACTTCTTGGAAAATATTGCCCATAGAATACAAGAAACTGAGAAGGAATGCTCTTTAAATAATTATTCAAAACATAAAACAAAAGCTCAAGTGAAGTTTCCACATTAAAGGAAAAACTATATTACAAAGAAATTAATCAAAACAAACATAGTAACTTCTGATGTCACATGCTGTCAATATTCACAGTTGGGTCTCTCTGCTGCAACTGGCAGCACTGGTAGAACTTAAATCAGCAAAATGAGTGCAATTCTCCATCCTCTAGGTAGGAGTGATGTGAGCAGCTGTTAGAGGAAAGCAGTAACCCTTCAGGCTTTGCTCATGTAAGGAAAAAGCCTTTCAATTAACATTTAAAATTAAAAGCTGCAACATTATTTAATTAAAATAATGTAGCTATTTGGCTCCACTCCCGCTATAGCTTGTAAAAAATCCTCTCCTTGAAGTAGTCAGAGGCCTTGCACAGAGAGGGCAGAAGCACTTAAAACACAGTGAATGAAAAACAAACCCTACAGTCAGCAGGAAGATCCAGTATTTTCAAGTCTTTTGGGAGAGATGAAATTATTTTCAATTCATTAACTTGAAATTAGATCCCCGACTGACAATTTGGAAGATTACTTGTGTCAGGAAAAGCTTTTTTCTGTTAACTGCAGGCTTCACTGTTCAAGACAAGTTTATCAAAACATTTGCGAACTCCAAAGACCAGACTTACAGATAAATAGCTCAATTTGTTTCAGAAATGGTAAAATATAGTACACTTGCCTTTGGAAGAAGGGGAGAAGGGGGCAGACACCCAAAAAACCAAACCATCACAACAACTGCCAATACTGTCAAACTAAATGGTACCTCAAGTATTCAAATGAATTATTAGCAAAATGAGTTTTAGTTTCCAGACAGAGCTCCATTAGTGAGAATCTCATCTGCATTTAGTCAAGTTGGTTTAAAAAAACTCACAATATGTACATGTACAATTTCTTTTTCTGTAAGACCTCAAATAATTAATCAAAAAGGTAATACAGTTTTAAACCATGCTAGCATGGGTTATCCCTTTTTAATGCCTGATCATGAGATGTGATACAGGAAAACAAAAGGTTATTGAAACATGTAAGCAGCAGACCCTCTCTAGCTACTCACTTTATACACCTAATAATTCTTCAAAGGGAATTCTGCACATTAAGTAGTTTTCAGAGTTTATGTAGTGGTTAGATCTGAAACACTTCAGCAGCATATCCTTAGTAAGTTCAAGCTTCACCATTCAACATAAAGTTTTGCTTAAAAAAAAAATTAAAAGGTCACTGTCATCCTTCCCTGTTTTCCCTCTCCCTCAGAAAACTGTATTAATTCAAAGTCCCAAAATAGCCATTCTCAGGCATTAGAAAAGCCTGGGAATTGCTTACCTAAAGAGCACTAAGCTTTACAGGGTAAGGGGCATTTAAACCAGAAACTCTGAGTGGAAACCATGATGAAGCCTCAATTATATTTTTGTAAATAAAAATAGATTTGTTCTAGAGAAAAAAATTCCATTTCCCCCTCTGACATCGTTTTTCCATGAGATCTTGAGGAAGTTCTAAAGGCCAAACCACTCAGTAGGAACCAGCAATTAATTCTACATGTCCCATTCTGGTACCCATCAGAGACTTCTTCAGACCCACTGTCAGGAGGGACCGTTTGTTTTCCATTTAGGTTCATTTTGCACTATGAAAGCAATTTTTAAAAAAATAGAAAAAGTGAATTCTGAGGAGAGACATCCTAGCACAGAGCAATGTGACATTTGTGGCTACATTTCACAATGTGGATTTAAGTGCCTCCATTTTCCACCTGTAAAATGGCCTTTGTGTTAAAAGACAATAGTAGTAGACCAGAAAAACTTGTGTAACAAATGAAGAGTGTTATGATCTTTATTGCTATTCACTTATTTTTATGGTTTTTTGTTGTTTGTTTTTTTTTTTTCTTGGAAGTCTTTCACATGGAGGAGCGGTTATTGAATATTGTGATGAATCTATGGTGAAAAATTCCACAATTCAATCAAGCAAGGAAGAATAGAAAAGCAAAGCAGACAGTCTTAGTTATTTCAGTCAGATTGATCAAGTCATTACTGACATTGCAAAAACCCCTATCATACATTGAAGGTTAAAGTCAGTTGAATTATTTTATTTCCAGGAATTTGCTGCCTTTTTTTTTTTTTTAATCAGTAACCTTTTAAAATTAGGATATTTTTATAAGTAGGCAATGCCCAACTGCTACTGTCTTACAGCACTAATTATTTCTGTCAAAAAAGCTGCATGCTTGATTCAGACTCTTCTAAGATACTAAATACTTTTTAAATACATACTATTATCTTATTCAAGGTTATCTCTTTATATAGTTATTAAAAGTTAACTAGACTCAAACATTTAATAAATATAGTTAGCAATAATAAAAGACCAGGAATCAGAATTACCCAAATTCCAAAAAGGCTATTTAAAAGCACTTAACATAAAAAAATGTCATTAAAAACATGGAAAAGGTTTTCTCCCTTCATTACTTACATGGCTTACAGAATTACTAAGTTGGTATAAATTTTATTTTAAGCAGCTGCTTAAGCTGTAATTGTCTGGCTATAAGCTTTGCCTTTGTTTTCCCTTTTTTAGCACATGAATACCAAAGCTTGTCACTAATCTGTTAGTCTGTACACTTGGTGACTAAAAAGAAGCAACATTTTTCAAATACGACACATCTGTTATAAACACTTGAGATCAATGTTTAACTGTGAAGAGTAACCAACAGGTTTTATATTTGACTTAAATTTCTTTGGCCTAACCAATATTCCTTCAAGAACAGAAACTATTCTATTCCAGGATTTCTATTTTCTTTACTATTAACCTTTGCAGTACACATTGCTACACACAAACCATAAAATACCAACATATTCAGCAGGTTCGTATGAAAGCAGCTACACCTATCTCAGTTTCAGTATGTAAACAACATTCCCTGCTCTTTCCTTACCTTCTGTTCAAATGCTGTAAGTATTGAATGTGTCACAGTCACAATTTACGACTGATCTCGCAACAAGTTGCCTGTGAATGATCCAAGTATGGATTTAGAGTTAATTTTGGCTCTCTGTAATTTCAAGACCTGCCTATGCATGGCTGTTCAGTTCTGAACAGTCTGTGGTCATCTGTAATTAATTTAATGATGCAATGCAATGCAATGCTGTGGGAGTGAATTGTGGTATCTGACCCTCACTGACCTGTTTTCATGGAAGTACCACTGAAGAGAGGCTGAAAACATGAAGGAAAATAAAAACTACTTAATACACAGTCACGCAGGTGTTACTGTGCAAGTATGAGCATAAACATATCCCACATAAAGTGTCATGGGATCTCTGAAGCCTGTTTCAAGACAGCTCTGGAACACACTGACAACCTAGGTTGTGAATCCTGAGAAATGGTAGACAAGTTCTAGCAACAGAGAAGAAGCTGAGGCTCTGACCAGTAGATCTGTCCTCCTCTTGAACTAGCTCCCAATGAAGTATGCTGATTTAGCTTGCACAGATGCACATAGCATTTAAGCTTTAAAGTAGTTATCTTTGAAAAGTGGTTAAAATTCTCTCCAAAATATCACAAAAGGATGGATTAGCATGGAACTAACACAAGGAAAAGAAAACAAAGAGGAATTTCATATGTACATCTAGTACAGTAACTCTGGATAACCAAAGGAGACCAATTACAAATATTTATGGTTCCTCTGCTCCAGTTGTAGATTCAACAGCACAAGACGCAGTCCAAGTAAAACATAAGCTTACAAAAACCATGTACTAATACTCTTGTTAGTAAGGCTGAGCAAAACATTGTTCAACATTGTTTCTATGTAGTAGCAGCACTATGTTTTGTTATAAACTGAGAAATGTATAATACTAAAATTTAAAGAACTTCTATAGATGCATCTGTTAGTAAGAAAAATACTGCCTCTAACCCTGCATCAGATTAGATATGCAGTAGTGCCCCTGGCAGTGGCAAACTGCCACTGAGCATATAATTTGATGTGTAATCTTAGTGGCAACGTCTAGAAGCATTTATTCAGTTATCACAGAATAACCAGAAAAACTGAAAACATATATGAAAGGCATCTATCTTCTACATCCCCCATCTATTATTTTCAAGTGGTGCAAGCTACACTCTTATTGGTTCTGTTTGTCAGTGCACAATAGATCATCTTTTCCTCTCATCTTTTCCAGCTATCTGATGTTCTGTTCAGGAACATTAGGATAACTGCTACTGTAAAAGTAGTAGTGGAGTCATTACACTGCTCATAGCACTCAGATCACTTCTGATAGCTCAACAAAAAGGAAAACATGACCAAGGGAAAAAAAAACCCAAAAAAAAAACCCAACAAAAAAAACCCTCATGAAACATAAAAGATGACCTTAAAAAAACCCAAAATTTTTTTAAAATAAAATTGCTGTTCTGCTTTTGCATCTGTACATGCAGAAGGTGACCAAATGAAAATATTATGAAACCTCAGGCATAATATCCAAAGTATGGAAATTTATTTTTCATCTGGCCTGCAAAATACCATCTTGTCTACATACTTTCTCATATCCATTCTTTTTTTTTCTTGTATATTTTATATTGTTGCTGTAAGCTTATGAAAGATAGTATTTTAAACTGAAACATCAGCAGCATTCACATTTGACCAGGAGAGTATCTGAAACCAATAAACTGGTAAAAAAGAATGTTGCACAATCCCCTCAATTATTCAACATTTTGGATTAGAGGAGTTTTAAAATAATAGGCTAGGGGGCTTATTTTCACAGCTGGATTTGTGTTATATTTTATCATCTATCTCAGGAGTGCAGTAAAATCCCCCTGGAGGCATCTCTATAAAGCATATAATGTTACTCTGGGAGCAAAACTTACAAAAGGAACAAAATTCCCTGGACTGGACAAACCTAGTGAGAAAAAAAACCCAGTTGCTTCATCACTCTAATACGAATAGCACCAATTAATTCTACTGTGCTACTCCTGAGTAACATACACTGAACAGTGAATTATATTCAGAGAATTAACTTTACTGCCAATTTTTTCTGCCTTTAGCCAACAAGCAAAACTGGAATAAGGAATTTAAAATTTCTTACTCAACATTTAAAGCTGTTGCCATTGTCAAGCTGATGATGCTAATTTGTTGTATTATTACTAACCTGCCAGACCCCAGCTGTTGTCTTAGTCAAAACCTGAGTTTTCCAATAACTAGGAACTGCAGCTGCTCAGAATGGGTCACCAGGGATCTGCACCACCACAAACATTACTCATCTGGTCCTGCCCTGATCAGACTTCTTTGGCCAAAAGGCAGGGTCAGGCCTGCCTGAGATTTGAAACATACAAATTTAAGGCTTTTTTTCCCCCCTCACCTTCAGAAAAATAATGTTTCTTATTCAATTTTTAAAAATTTATTCATGATTCTCACCAAACATAGATCAAACAGGGCAAAGCCTGCTTTTCCTGGACACTCTACAGTAATTAGCCTTTGAAATATAGACTATGAATCATAACTTAAGACATTCGCTAAATTACTGTTCCCATCTATCATCCTATCTCTGCCAAAAAAAAATCAGAATCAAGAAAGTATTATTTATTTTAAATACTTTTACTTTAAACAATTGAGAAACAGTTTCTACACAATGCATCTGCCAGCTGCTGCATGTAACAGGTGCAATCATAAACACTAGAAAATGCTGCATTTTGATGTGCAAACAGCTGAAGTGCTGCCTGATTTAAACATCCCAAACTGGAATTATTTTTGTTTAGCAAACATTGTCACACGAAGTACCTTCAGTAGAGCCCCAGAACATATGGGAAATGACTATTTAATGTTTAACATTTCATTGATATTTATCGTTGGTTTTACTCCCATATATTAGTTTCCAATGGGAATCCTTGCCAAAAAAACACTAATTGTCCATTTCTCAAACTCTTATTAACTCTTTCTGTTTGGATTACCCACATCACACATCCTGATTTCCTTCTCTCCTTTCAACAAGTTGTGCTCCAAAAACACAATCAAGCTGTCCTGCTCCCTGAGCTCTGTGGCCCTCTACTGCTTCTCCTTTCTCCTCCAGAATTTCTTTCCTGTCATTCTGGCTTTCCAGAACACTGTTTCCTGTCCTTGCAGCTTTGTACCATTTCTGCACTGAACAGCACAGTAAACTCTCCTGGCAAAGTAGAAGCACTGCTCATGAGAAGCTGGAGAAGCTGACGTAGCTTTTTCATACTCACTGAACACAGAAGTGTTTTAACCACAGAGACAGCACAAACAGGTACTTTCTCCATGGCTCTCAAGGTACTTGAGTATACATGAATTGCACATAGTACAGGCTAGAGAGTACCCAACAACTGGAGCCAATTTCCTGCAGAGGAGTGAGGGAGAGTTCTCACAAACTAAGGTCACTGAGCACAGGTTAGAAGAGTACAAGCAAAGTGACACTGATGGACTGAGCCCTCAGTTTTCATCTTAGCCACTTCAATATTCAACAGCACACTTGCTTCTGATATTATGCTAGGCTATTATGCTCTCTCAGAGGCACAAGAGAAAGCAAGCCATGCAATGGCCAAACCAGATCCAACCACTTCAGCTGGAGATCTTCTTATAAGCATTACAAGGGTTTCCATGTTCAAAAGCTGCATGACTATGAGCTTAGAGTGTCCTTTGCACCTCCAAGGCTTTCAGGTATGACAGAAGAAATAACAAATTATTCATTAATCTCCACATAAAAGTAGAGAACTGTCAGTGATGGAAGTGACAGGTCAGTCAAGTGAGTAGGCGAAGCTCCCTCTTGTCTATAGGCAGGAGGAAGAAAAGTGTGCAAAGACAGAAATCTCTTTTGGAGTGAAAAAGCTTCAAGGCCATTTGCTAACTTTATCTCTCCTTTTCTTTTTTGAAGTGGAAAAACACGAAGAAGCAAACCTTGAACAGCAAATTTTGAAATATACCTTTCACTGACCTTGTAGAAATTGAAAGAGAAAAATTTATAAATTCCAAAGCCATTGAATCTCTCCTGCAAACAGCAAGAACTGAACCCTCTTCAGGCCAAAAAAAAAAAAAAAACCTGTCAGTCACAAATGAGTCAGTGAGGCATTCTTATTAACAAAGGTTTCACACTTTAAATCCCACAGACACTATAAGCAATGCCAACCTTTTTAATCCTAGAAAAGCAGACAATTCATCCCATTCAGCTGACCAGCTCTACCCTTTTCCTCTGAAAAGGAGCTAACACCTTGCTCTTCACACAGAGTTAGGTAACCTCTCTCTAGGAGATACCATGGCTATAAATGGAGTAACTCAGCAACAGCTCTTTTCTCCTCACATGGAAGACTGACTTTCCCATCCAGTAAAGATCTTCCTGGCCCTGTGGGTTTTTTTCTTTCCTTTTTAGTAACATTTTGCCCTTTGCACCTCACTTGGCCCTGCTTTTTTTTTTTTTTTCTCTTGTATCTTTGGCCAGTTGTAAATATCTGCCAAAACCTGTCATTTGGTTGCTGTGCTTATAGTTTGGGACCAACTTTGCTGCTGATGGCTACCGACACTCATCTTTGGCTTCCTCACAGCTACCAAAATTTGGAACTTTTTTAAAAATCTATACACGCTCACGTGCTATACAAGTCCTCAGAAAGTGACATGCTGGCACCCCTCGCAGTACACTGGGTCGCACACCACAAAGGATAAGTGCATTTTTGACTTGTTATGCTGCATAACACTCACATCCACACAGCACCACAGGAAGTCAGTCAGTCTGCTGACCTGCAGTTTGCCACAGCACCCTCCCAGGCAGGCAGGCAGTGACTACATTGTGCCTGCAACTTGAGATCAGGGATTTGAATGCCAAAACATGGGAGTGCAAAGCAGAGACAAGAAGAAAGAATGAACTTTGAATTCACTCCATTAGACTTATACCAGTCTGGAAACATCCTGTACAAGCCAGACCCACTGCAGGAGTCTAGAGGAGAAAACAGCCAGGCTCCACAGTGTTCACACCTTCAGTCCTGACTGGCCAGATCAATAGCCCCTCTGCTTTTTTCCCGTAAAACTTCTGGACTTACGAGCCAATTTCAACTAAAACCAGCACAGGGCAAGAGTTATCCAAAAATAACTACATTTCTGAAAGTTTTATGACCACTGGCAACTGGGTAAACTGGCATGCCCATGGTTAAAAGAGCTTCAGATTTTCTCTTGTGTGCCCAGGATTTAATCAATCAGCACACTGGCAGCCAGTCAACCCACACCATCAGTCACGTCACATCTTCTCCACATGGCTGCTGAGGCCCATGGGAGAAAAAGTATTTGGGGACGCAGGCCAAAAGCATTACAGTGGGGAAGAGGTACCTCTAGAGATACTAAGTTCATAACATGTAATCCATGTGAAACAACACTGGTTTTGTATGATTTCCAAAAGAAACTAGCAAATTCGATAATGAAAATATAGACGCAAATGTGCACAAGAATGAGAAAAATATTTAAAGTTCTGTCCACTTGCAATGAAAATATTCATCTCTTTCAAGGGGTTAACACATCTGAGATCACTTCAGAACATGTTGGTAAAAAAGAGGGTATATCTGTGCCTCCACAGAGAAAATGGCTGCAACATTGGCTAAATCCTTTAAACACATAAAAGCATCCACAGAGAGGGACCAGCCACCAGACAAAACCTAAGTGGCGAAAAAGTGGTGGGACTTTATCAGTCCCACCACTCAGACTCACGGGGTTAATTAATCACTTGTCTCATTCAGGATCCCACCAACTCTAACTTTGCCAAGCCCAAGGCCAGCTCAGCAGATAATGTGATCCGACACAAATCAGCACCTCTGGTGCACCCCCTCCTCGTCTCTCTACTATTCCCTTCTTTCCCTGCAAAGCCTTTGTTGTAGTTCCCAGGCACATCAACACATTCGCTCCTTGGGGAAATGTTTTCCCTTGCCCTCCCTTGAGCTAGCAAGCAAAAGATCTCAGAAACACCACCACCAAGTCTTTCAGCAGCCATGTTGGCACGTGCCAGCTTGAAGTATTTCTCAGACTGACTTAAAAACAACGAGGTCTCAGTGCTCCAACTGCTGTCTAGCTTTTTCGCTTTTCTTTTCGACATTTGCCCTCACAGAGCTTAATGAAAACAAGCAAGCATCACATGTAATTATTGCTACTATAATTAGTGGTAAATCATTAGGCACTTTATCAAAGTAAAAATAAAATCCATGGTTAATAAATTTTCCAAAATGTGTAAGTGGATAACAGTGTCTGTCTTTATAGTTAAGACTGCCCAACACTATTCTTTAAAATCATCACTTCATAAATCACAAAGTTTAAATAAAAGTTTTCTATAGCTCACTTTAATTCAGTGGAACTTACATGAACGCAGAACCAGCAAAGAATTCATTCAGGAAACATTTGCAAAAATTGTACAGATTTACCCACATTCAGTAAATTCTACTCATTTGCATATTTATCTAATTAGCTCTACTGTCTCGTGGAGTTAAAAATAGGAACAGGGATCACAACATAAATGAGAGTGATACCTAGCTATGCAAAAAGACTACCCTAAATATGGTTAAACAGTAACCAATGGACATTCTTAAATGACTATGCTCAGAACACTTGTCCCAGAACCTTTGTGTTACACCTGCATTAAGTATATTCCCAAGGTATGGTTAGTCTCAGGAAAAACATTCAGTTCCATGGAAATAACAGTAAAATTGGTAGCTCTCCATTTTATAAGCATGTTATTTAGCCTCAAAGGGTGGTAGAACCAGTTCTTTTTGAAATCCTCACTTTATAATGTTCTGTTCAGCTTCCTCTCACTTTTACTTGGGTTGAAGCTTCACTTCACAACCTTTATTAACAAATAAATCCACATGCTGCTAATTTAAGAGGCCCCATTTTACAAGCTGGATAGCTGATTATTTTTTACAATGGGAAAAAAATTAAATTTTGCGAGTTGTTTTGGTTTTTTTTCAATTTGATATTTAAGGGAAATTTAAGAAAAAACCCCAGAATCTTATGTCATCATTTCTTACTTGAGAAATGCCAGAGTTCAGAATTTAGAGTAAACTGAGTCAGTCTCATCATTCAAGCCTTTCCTGAGCCAATGTGGTATCATTATTGTTAATGTGACCACGCACTACACGATCCTAAGGGATGTCTCAGCCAGCCCACAAAGCACATTTTTCATGTGGAAAACAGCAGTGCACACCTGAGGAAGTGCAACCTCAACACCTGCCGTGCAACAGTTAAACTATGTAGGAGATGTATTAAGTCCTCCTTTCTTTTTCACTACATTTAAAGAAAACAAAATTAAGATTTCTACATAAATGTGAATCAGTCAAGTGTTATAACCACATATTCTACTGTCTTTTAAAATTATTTTCTCTACATGTATAATTGATGTTACATAGATCACTATTAAAAACAGCAGTCCTATTTCTAGCTGATAAATTTACGGCTGTATGCTTCCAAATTTCTACTGGAAACACCATCATAGCATGCTATCCCAGGTGGAGCTTTCAGATCTTGTCAGAAGAGCACAAAACTGATCTTTACACCCTTCCAGAATTAGAAAGCACACAAAGTATATAAATCACCAAAATATAGAAAGCCTCAAGACTACATTACAAGTTAAGCATCATTATCCTGTTATGATTTATGTATGCGTTTATTCTGGCATCATTCCTGCAAACTCCTTACAAGAATCGATCTGCTTTGAAATCAGCATGTGCAAAGCACACAAGACCTGAAGTCAGACTGAAACAAGCATCTATCTATCTTCAGGTAACCTAACCTCCCTCCTGCCTCCTTCCCAACACCCCAGCCCCTCAGTTAAAATCAGTTTTATGGGAGCGGAGGCTTAAATAACAACCTATCATTTCAGTGGCTATTTCTTCTATAATAGCTCACAGAGCAAAAATGACATATATTTTGTGCTTACATTTATTTTCATGAAAATGGTCAAGTGCAGCCTAGCAGCTCTATCTTCTGCAGTTGACAGCAAGTATGGTGTTGCCTCAGGAATGGCTTAAGAATAATGAATAAAACATGAGCTCTAGAGAAACATACATTAAACAAGATCAAACACACAAATCCTACGTGTTGGTGTGGTTTATGTCTGCTATGTGCACATGTTCATGTACAGTCTTGTATCACATTTGTTGCTTCACACGAATTCCACTCTGTTATTTTTCCAGCTAACAGCCCAGAACCTTGTACAACAAACCACATCCATGACAATTCCTTATCTGTATTTTCAACATGCTTTCAGTGTATGCAAACATCCAAGACAGCACTCTAGTTAAAAAGTACCAACACAGTACCATTGTAAGCAATATTGTGCAAAATATCAATTAATAAAATCACCTTATCTGTGGTTAAAACATTGCTGCCAGTGTCCTCTATATGAGCTACATAGCACCACTAAAATTGAAAAAATTCCTAGCTACTTAGCTTATATTGTTGCAGTCAAATGCAGCCTTGGATAACTTTGCTGACATCAGTATAGGTACAGATTTTATCACATAAGTGTTTGCACAGTTTACTTCCTAAAGCAATTTCACATCAGAATCTCTGGATACCAAAACCAACTAACAAACCACTCATGTTGCTACAGTAGAATTGTTTGTTTAAAAGAGCAAAACAACAAAACCCACAACACACACACTTACTTCCTAATGTTACCAAACACAATACAAATGTCAGTGTACATGATGCTCCCTGAATTACACCAAGGAAAAGTGAGATAACACCACACTTTAATATGTTTCTGTCAGTGCAGTGTTAGTGCTAGAGATAATTATAGTGTTAGCAACAAAATATACAAAATTGCAAGACAGAAAAGTGACTTGTTATCACTCAATAAAACACTCACAAATAACTGTGACCATTGCTACATAAAACAGCATTAGAATATCCTGCACCTGCTAAAGGTAAAACCAGTGATTTACTAAGAAGGAGAAAAGAAAAACAGTATCTAGGAATAAGTCAATTACAACACATGTATAATTTATTTATTTTGCCTTATCTGACTTTCCAACAAAACTAACAAAAAGGCCACCCATCAAAACACAAATTATTAAATCCCAAGCAAGCATCATCCCATGAACATCTATTTCTCCATGTCATGCAGAGATGTAAGAAGGGCTCCATTTGCATCAGACCTGGAAGTAGCCACCAAAGTATTCACCCCAGCTCCTGAGAGTCAGGGAAGCCTTCACTACCAAACTTCAGTGAGAGAAAGGTTCAGTTCATGCTTTTTGTAATACTAGTTTTGTGCTCCATTGCTGAAATACACACTTTCTTGACAGCAAATATAAATTCTTGTCAGACTTAACTTAAATGTTACATGGATCAATAGCATAAGACATCAAATCACATTGGTCTTAGCACAAATAGAAACCTAATTAAACTGGTATCAGCACAGACCTCAACAGAGGGTGCATTGTTCAGCTTCCTTTATTTTTGCAAATATGGATGTTCCTATGACCTGCCCGTGACAATGTGCACTGCTAAACAGGAAGTTTGAAGCTCAAAAATTGGCCTCTTTCTTTTGTACACCACATTCTTACAGCAGTCAATTTAAAAACCAGACAAACATTGAATGATTCCCATTTAGCTTACCTAACCAGAAACAACACTAAAAAATAAAGATAAGAGAAAGCAAAGTGAACCACGAAGGACAGTCTGGATAACAGAGAAGATCTAGCCACAATTAAAATATACCACTGGAATTACACTCTACGTGAAGAGTACAGGATTGAGAACACACAGTTCACACAGTCCTTCAGCTCTTTCTGACTAAGGCTATTTTAACAAGTTAGATAATCAGAAAAGAGGACATAGGTTTGTCCATTAGCCATTATGAGGCTAGTAAAGTATGCACTTGGCTAGATACAGGAGAACAAAGGAGAAAAAACCAACATTCACTAATTTTGTCAAAAAACTCATGTTATATGGTTTAAATTAGGGTTCTTGTGTCAGATTCAGTATTGATATAAATACAAAAAGAACCAAAACCAAAGGATTAGTCTACAAAATGAGTTCTAAACCAGAATGGTGGCAGACTAGCATTTAAGTGTGGGGAAGAATGCAACATTCTGTCCTTGTCATTTGTGTTTTGTAAGTAGATTGGACTTTTTTACAACCACATTTACTTGCAGTTTCCATAACTAAATCTGACACAGGAACAGCATAATGCTGTTCCTCAGCAAAATAAAAGTTCTGATTTTCTTTGCAAGCTGGACCTGTTCAGCAGAATCAAATTCATATCATTAATAAATCACCAAAACCCAAGATAGCATCTCAAAACAGTGCAATAGATAAGCCTTAGCTCTGTTTTCCAAAGACATTAATCATGAACAGATTGAATAGGCCCACAGTAAAGGAATTCTTCACTTGCATTCATTCAAGTTCCTTTCAATGGGTCACAAAATATTCTTACATGAGTATTCCATAGTACTTCCACCATGTTTTGCCAAAGCTGTTCAGCAGACTCCAGTCTTCAAAGTAATTTTTCAGACACTTAGATGCATGCAAAACACCACTCAACATTAATGGGTACCCCATTTTGCTACCACCACAACCACCATAAAGGATTCCTGTGGTACTGCTGAATTTTCAAAGAATGAGCTGCAACTCAGGTCTGTGCCTACATTAGCACAGCTGGCCAGAAGTGGATTTCCAGAGCAAAGTAGGTGATTACAGCATTCACACTTTTAATGTTTAGGTTAATTTTATTTCAAACTCTATCTGATCTGGTCCTATATACCAAACCTCCTTCTTAAGAGAAATGCTGTAGTGCACATCCCAGTTTTGTTTAGTCTGAAATAATCCAGTTAAGGGATGGTTGGACCATTTTCTGATGTGATCCAAGAACAAATGAAAACAACTAGGACAGTCACCTTAAAATCACCTTTATGACTTGAACATACTAATGTGGACATGGTCCCAGTCACAGTACTTCACTTAATGTTAAATTTCTATCTTAGCCATGGAAGAACAATCCAGCAGATAGACATTTCAGCAATGGGCAATCTAGCAGTCCATCACCATAAACCAGATAGAACAGAGCCTCTAACAGGAGAAAATTGTCAGTGGTTCTTCGTAACCTGACCAAATAAATCTTCCCCAAATGCCTGCCCTTCTCTCCACTTGATCACACTCTTCCTTAGACCTAGGCTGAAACCACTTCCTCAATGACCCAATTCTTATCCTTTCTCACTCAGCCCACCATCTGAAATGCTCTTCCTGAGCAACCTGCCTATGACTTTGTTCCTTTTCCCCTTAAACTAGCTGTGAGTAAACATTTGGAGTAATCTGTCATGCAGGCAATCTGCACCATCATCTAGCTCTTATTCTTTCAAACCAAGATTGAGGCTCCAGCAGACCTGCACACAGAGACATGAAGTGCAGCAACGATCCACAAAAACAGATGAAGAAGAGAAGGAGACAGCCTGTGGCAGCCTGGAAAGGAAAAAGTTCTCAAGCTATCTGAATAAAAAAAAACCTCTTTCAAGTTCAATAGCCAGGGAACAAAACACACTTCAGCTGGGAGACCATAGGAAAGAAGACAGTCAAAAAGTAGTCTTACAAAATACAAGGGGAGAGGGATTACAGAGAGTAAAATTGCCAGGGACAGAATAAAAATGGATCTTAGAAAGTACTACATGCAGTTCAGAAACACAACAAAAAGTGATTAAATATATATAGAACACAGATGCAGATAATGTGGCTGCTTTCTCATCAGGAAAAAGAATCTAAAACCTTATTATGCTATCCTTCAACATGTTATCACTAACATGCCACGAAATCTCATATTTCATGCTAAATAAAAGCATGCTTTTATTTCAAAGCATGCTTTTCATTGCAAAGCTCAGGCTAGGGATGGAATGAAAACAAGCTACTGCTCAGTATTGCTAAATACACTATTTAATTGATGCAATTAATGCAAGCCAAGTATTAGTGCAGTTTCCGAAGAGAAGCATAAAAATAAGTGACATGTAAAAATAAAATTAACTTACACCTTATTTTACTTTTCTTCATGTATGTTTTCATATTTATTCTCCTTGAAAAATTAAGTTATTTTTGTAAACTTCATGTCTAACAAAATTGTTTAAAGAATGAGTAAAGAAAACTATTTCATTTTATCTGGATCAGTCCATTTCTCTTAGCTGAACCAAACCTAACCCTGACCTTTCACCTAGTGAAAAAATGGTCCAGTATTTGCTATAGATCCAGATCGGGATCTTGCTTTCGATAGGGGATTAGGTATTTCTGAAAGCAGGCGGTAGTAATAAGAAACTACTTTGCAGCACCGTCTTTTGCTTTCAGCAAAAACTGTAATAGTAAAAACAGGAAAAGGCTTAAACTAGCCCAACTTAATAAGAAAGACAAGAAAATGCAATAATAGTTTTCACAGCCGAAGATCTGTGCAAAGGTTCTAAGTCAGCTCTGTAAGAGGAAAGCACTGTAAGATGATTACAAAACTGAAGCATTCACTGCTAAGTTTAAAAGGCAAAGAGAAGCAAACCTTTCTTTTTTCCTCTCCAATTAAAAAAAAATCATCACAAAATACAAATTAAAAAGCCTTCTTTTTCAGAATAAGCACATAAAAAAGTGAAATACTTCCCTCACAGAACAGAAAAAATGCAAGGTTAAAAATTTAGGCCGGTGCGGCCCCATCAATCTGCTGTTGATTGAAGAGCGTTAAGTTACAGAATCTCACATATTTACAGCCATATCATGGAAACTGCATTACATTATTTGATGTCCTGCCCAGTAACACAGTCTATCCAGATACTGTTTCTTGATAACACTTAAACACACCCTAGTCTCAAAGACAGGAGGATTGTTTCTGTCTTGCCCTATATCCATTTCTTCCTCCCTCTATTGTAACCTTAATGTTTTCAGTAGCCAAATATATTTTCATAACCTTTTTAGACCTAATCCCTAAGACAATAAAAAACACTGAAGGGCATTTCCCTACTGTCAAAAAGAGAATTATTCCATTTCAAGGATCTGTCAAATCTAAGCAATTTACTGTACAATATTTTATTTCTGCGTAACACATTCAGCTAAAACTTTCAGTAAAGCCTAAAGCATATCAGCTTTTTTTCCACCACCCTTAAAAAAAAAAAAATCTTGCCTTTTTCTTATATAACTTCCCCTTACAAGTACAACAGGTAGGAGGAAAAAAGTTAAAGCTGTTCTGAACTACAACGTGCCAAAATGTAATCATCTTCAAGACTGCCGACAACTCTAAAAGAATCTCCAGATCAATGTAAATTTGCTAGCCTGTTATCTGTGAGATCTCCCTTAAGTCAGGAGTAAACCAGTATCCTAAACAGAGTGCCTGTGGTCTTGACAACACAATCATAGGGACCAGTCTTAAACAAAATCCCTTACTAGAAATCTAGGACTCCTTCTACAGTCCCTATTCTTTAGAATTCAATTTCTCTTCAACTACACCTGGAACAAAGACATCACACATAAAATTTTGTAACCAGTTGAAACTAGATTAGTGGATAAAACAGAATCCTTCAACCATGATGTATTCCTCCCCCACCTGCTTCCTGTCCTCAAGTCTGTCACATGACAAAATGCAGAGATAATCACTACTCACACACAGTCCATATTTCATAATAAAAACAGGAGGGACCCCACATAAACCCCCGTTTTGAGTGAGTAGGAAAAAACACCACAATGCTGCAGCTGATTCGAGAATTATTCAGCCGTTCTTGGATCACCTAAGTGATAATGATCAACTTGATTCTCCAAATCATCAAGGGATACTCTTAAAGGTCTTCATACAATGATAAACAAGCACACAACTGAGCCACAGCTGGTGAAAGACTCAATCTTTCTTGTATTTAACTTCACCTTAAATGTCTTCTTAGTCTCTAATCTATATCTAAATAAAAAGGCAGTGAAAGTCTGCAGGTCACCTACACCAAAATCACCATCAGTCCTTCCCAACGCAAAGGCTGCCAAACAACTGTGGTAAGCTTAACACGTAGAGCTGCCATGCTCTGAAACACTTCCAGGATACAAACCTGAGCCTGTGCCATTCTCAAGTGCATTGAAGCAAATTATCTTCCATTATTTTAAGCTAGATCTCTGCTTATAAAACCTTTGTTTCCTAAAATCCTGTAACATTCTATTCTTTCCTGAAGGATGACTGTTTTCACTCAGCCCAGCAAAAGATTTGTCCATATATGGACAACCCTGAAGACAACAAATGGCTCTTTTCCCAGCCTATTATCAAGCCAGGAAATTAGACTGCCTGAGGTACTCTGCCTTACTTACTCAGTTCAGAGCCGAGAGGAAACATTCTGGAGTTCGTTAATCATCCATTTTCACACGAAGGTGAACGGATGCTTTTCCTTTACAGCTTTAGCAGCAATCACCACCATCAATTACATGGCAGATTAAAGTCCTCACACAGTCACGGGAGATAACGCAGCGCTAATGATGACAGTGAAAGTTACACGGCAGACAGCCGTGTTCCCGAGGGCTTGGCATAGGGAAGAAGAAAAGTAATATAAAAATTTAAAATAAAATAAATATCACACATCAATAAATTCTGCAACGCTGAAAAAGCAGAAACAGGAAAAAAGCAAAATTGCTGTGTCTTCAGTAAAGTCTCACCTATTTTCTCGCCATTCTTAATGTTTAAATGCAGTTCTACATAAACCTACAGCCTGAAGAATACTATGGATATAAGACACTTTACTCTCTGATACTCAGGGGCCTGTAAAGTTCTTTTACCTTTCCATGCACTACTTGCAGTTGAAGTCACTATCTTTAGTAAGAAAAAAACCCATACACGTGAGGAATCTATAGTCTGAACAGATCTGAAAAAAACTGTTCGACTGTCCAAAGAATTAAAGACTTTCTAAATGGCCAAGAAATTTCATCCTCCTTTCACACTAGAAACCCTGCAAAGAAGCCCCTCTCACAGTCAGGTCAACTACCTAGAAACTTAGAGGCAAGCCAGTCTTTGTCTTTTTAAGCAACAACAAAGGAAATGATTGAGGAAACATTAAAACCCAAGTGCACCATAAAAGGCATCTACCAGAAAACTAGCTGCTATTTGCAGTGAAGAATGTGCCTTATTTAAATGATAACAAATCACCACAGTCCCTATGTCCTATTAAGATATAAAGAATGTATTAAAAGAAGTATGACCAAAAGCTGGTATTTCAGCTCCACAGAAGCTGGCATATTTCTTTCAGAAACTTGAGTAGATGGGACTGTATTTTCTCAATGGAAAAATACGAACTGATGTGTCATAATCTATTTATGTTTTGTTGGTATTTTTTAAATCTTCTGCCAGAAAATTCCTTATTGCCCCTTCCACTTCTTGGTGTCCCAATTGTCTTTTCAGCTATGTTTATTTTCTGATTGGCAAGGAAACTACAAAATTCTATCTTGGGTGTTTTTTAATATGCTTTCTCGTTCTCTTCCGTTTTCCTCCTATGAAGACATCCTGCGCACATTAATCTTTCGAAGTATGTTTCACAAGAGAACTGTGCAGCTCTTTATGCTGCCAGCATTAGTCAGGGCAACAAATAGCTAAAAGATGGCCACTTAAAGCAGTCACAGAATTGTAACTGCTGGGTATCCATTCCCAATACTTCTCAAAAAGATTATGGGTATCCATAAAACTACCAGTCTCACTCATTTGGCAGCTGTTCTCCTTGATAAAGCTGTCAGCATGGGGGCAGGTGTTTGGTCTTTCTGAGGAAAGCATCTTCTGAAATTAAGTTGTGATGAGATAATAAATAACCCCCCAAAAAACCCTCTTCCTGATGATACTGCATCTACTAAAAGCCTGTGGCAGGAATCAATTAACAATGACAAGTTTTGGAAGAAGGAAAGACCACTGAAAGCACTCTCACCCTTTCAGCAGGCAGCCCTACTAGGGAAGGCACCAGGAATGCCACCTCTGTATTTTAGGAAGGTATGAACAGATTAGTTTATGTTGTTAAAAATACTGCTATGAGCACTTGGTAGTACGCTATTTCCTTCCCTAACTACCACCAGCTGCCCACCTTCTACATCTATAATACATGGGAATTTTACTAATGTATTGTACCTTTGTCAAGAAAAATATATTCACCATAAATCTAAATTTAAACCACGCATAACTTAAAATCATCAAGGGGAGGGAGCAGGTGATTAAGCGAAGCTGCAACAATTCTAGCAGTTTGCCATTTAACAACAGCGTCTAAAAGCATTATTTCCCTTCCTCCTTTTGTCCACTAAATCAGATGAAGGGTTATTTCATCCCTCTAGCACAGTAGTCCACTTCAAAATGATACACCATTTAAAAACAACTGCTGTCTACATGTAATTATGTGAATACCAAACGAAAAGCTGTAGAATGGAAAACTAGTTTACACATATAGTTTGGACTCCAGCCTCTACTCTGTTACCAACAGCACTGTTTCCTCAACACAGCCTCAGAAACAGCAACTACCATTTATTTTCATAAAGCTTTTCAAATACATCACAAGCCCATCTGTTTAGTCAAAGAAAGGGATGTCTCTAAAACTTAAAAAAAGTGTCCAGAAAATTAAGCTGAATTCAAGCCAAAGGTAGCAAGTGTATTAAGTATTGCTGCGAGCTCAAATAAAAGAGTAAAGGGACTTGAAATATGCTGTAAACCAGATAATAATCTCCTGAAACAGAAACTTCTTGCTCTCCACTTTCAATAGAGAAAAATTTTGTTAAATGTAACAAACTAAAACATAATTGGATATCAAATATTCTTGTTCAGGCGGTTCCACTGTGCTCTTCAAAACCTGGAACTAAGTTAATTGAATTAATTATTCTTCTCCAAATCATTATCCCAGCAGCTTTTAAGTGTGTTTGTTATGGAGCTTTTATGGTCTGCTTCCTAAAGTGTCCCAAAAAAAAAAAAAAATTATGTTGACAGATTTTCAGCCCTGAACATTGCACAACTGGCTGGAGGACAAAGCAGGGAGTTGCCTGTCCGCAGCATCCGATTAGGAGAACCATCTCCTTGCTCTAAAATTCCAGCTGCTACAGGCCTTACATTTATCCTTACCAATCCACTTTTAATAGTTGTCACAAACACTGTGGGAATGAAAAGTCTGTTGCAAGTCCAAAATGCAAGTTACAATTCAGAAATACACCTCTAGTGTATTTCACAGCTGGCGTCCCTTAGTACAATAGCTATTTAATGTTCTGTTTTCTTAAATAGCTCCACAAAAATATCACAATCCTTTCAAAAGTAAAACACAAGCTGCCATCTCCGCTCCCATCTTCAGACCAGCAAAGAAAAAAACCCTATTTTTTATTATGGGGGAGATAGTGATAGAAAGCTGCTTTTCATTTGCTGTCAGACATACAAATAAGGAGAAATCAGCAGCAAAGCTGCATAGAAGTTTCATTAGAAAAGTACATAATGGCTTGCAATTCCCTCCTTTCCCCTGATTTCTGGTTTTTTATACACAAAATGCAGGTCATGCCCTTGAGCTTCTGCCAATGTATGATTTTACAGAAAGGCCATTTGAATAACTGAGTAGTTCAATATGAAGTAAATAATGAAAGAAACAAAATAAGAGGATAATAGTTGTTTCAGATGAGTTTGCTCTTTAGTAGGAACTGAGTGCACCTACATTGTAAATAAGAAAACTTTCAACAGCTAAACATACCTTACTCATTAGTTCAGATCATCTGAGAGTGTCCTTCCAAGTTAATTTTCCTGAAATCTGAAGCTAAACCAATTTTTTTTAATTCACAAATGAGTTTAGAGACATGTCACTCCACTTAAAAGAACAAGGGTCTATTCAGAAAAAAAAAAAAAAAATCTAAGTACAGTTTTCAACGGTGGATCCAGCTCTTGTTTAGAGTTTTATTGCAATTTGAGTTGCAAATTCATCTTTGGCCTGGCAAAAGGAACAGCCACAAAGCAACCATAAACAGAGTGTCTTCCAGCTCTTACAAAAACATACCCTGCTTTACTTTACAAAATAATTTTATCCTACTGTTTTTAAACCATTTGCAGAAGTTTCCTTCAGTGAGATTTATGCAGAGTTAAGCAAATAAAAAAAAAAAACAACCACTGAGTCCTCTATGCTACAGTCTGTCTGTCTGGCTGCCATTGCCTTCTTGTCAAAACAAACATGAGGTTCAGATCATGCCTTTCAAACTTCCTGGAGATCATGGGCTAGAATTGGGAATTACCCATAACACAATTACTAATATTTTTAATAACACAGAGCCATCAGAGTACCATTATGACTAAGACAGAAGGGAACCTCTGCAAGTAGTCATTTTTGCTTCCACATCTGCATGCATAAGCAATGATTAAGAGTGCCTAAGAAGTTCTACAGAACTTTTCACAACAACATCACAATGCCACACAGTCTGGCTGAAGTCTAAAAAAATCTTGGTGATGTCTGCACACAGGAGGGACTTTTTTGCTTTATATATATTTTTCTTATTATTGGCTGCCTGCTTTCTGAGCTCCTATACCATCACTGTCTTAAATACAGCAAAAAACAGCTAAAGCTACTAAACACCAAATCACTCCTCTAATCCTCTCCTCACCAAACCCAAGGCTATATAAGAATAAATAAGGGAATGCTTTTTCCTTAGGAGCATTTTTGAAGATTTTTCTGGTTACAAATTTGATACACATAGTTATTCACTCTACAAGTTACCACTAAGGTAAATCTCTGTATGCTGTTTTCTAACTGTGATCAGATAAAAACATCTGGGCACCCCAAGCATTCCAACCAACCACTTGTAAATCACAGAGCTCATGTTCTTCATATATTGCCATAACTTTTTCTCAAGTCAAGCAGAGGAAGCCATGTAAAAAAACCAGCCACAAGCCACTGTGTTCCATGGGTCAAAACACAGCATTCAGTAGTAGACAGTGAATACTCTCTAGTGATGAAATGTAATGTGTTTCCACTTCAGATTAAATGAGATTTAGGCAAAATGAAAAAAAAAATTACAGAAAAGTGATTTGGCTTATACATATACAGTTGCAGCCAACAGGAACAAAGTGATACTGTTTCAACTTAATGCATTTTAGTTTCCAAGACAGACTGAGAAGAAAGAATGCATCTCCATCAGAAAATACACTCCTGACAGGAGAAATACACACTACATAGATCTTGACAGGAGTAAAATGTATTACATAAATATTTAGTCTATTTGAAGAATTTATCAAGTCCATCCAGCTTTATGCATCTAGCCCCTCTTGCCATATCAATTATGTCGATCTCCTGTTTTAGCATAGTCTGCAGAAAAAAAGACCAGAAGTTTTGTTGAAACCCAATTTAGTTAAATCATATTTCAAAATATTTTAGAAAATACTCTTAATGAATAAAAACTTTCAATACTTCTTTGAGGGACCAATGTCAGGAAATGGGATTCATAAAGCATGAACAATCCACAACAAAAAGATCAAATTATAGGAGTAAATATGATAAATAAATAGTGGTGTTTAATCTCCAGCTGGGCTTAAAACCACGACACATGGCAACAGAAATCAATGACAAATCTCACATTAAACAAAGCGGAGCTGCAATTTTTGTTCTGTTTCCAGGAAACACAAATGCATTACATCAGTTGAGATGCACTTCCCATCACGATGACTCAATTGCAGAGTCCCTTGGTAAATGACACTTGAGAAGCAAAAAGCTACCGAAAACATCACTGACCTCTCCTGCAGAAGCTATGTATCTCTGCCTTGTGCACAAAGCACTGAAAATTTTAGGAATACAAAGAAATTAGAGCCATCATTAATAGAACCTCAATGCTATCCAGAGAAGATGCAACAACAAGAAAAACCCAACAGATCCTTAAAAAGTCAAAAGTAATGAAACATGCAATTGCCTTACTGGCTTGTCAGCTACAAAATTTGCCCATATAAATAGATTTTTTGACCTTGTGATTAATTGTAATCAAATTTGACCATACCATACATGTGTCAAGATGAGTTAATGAAAACCAGCAGCTGGGAAGACCACAGCAAACCAGCAGCTGGGAAGACCACATGAATAAGTTTCCACAGAAACTCTGCCCATCTTATGAGATAGCAGACACTCCAGGCAGCAAGAAAGGGGTGCAGAAAGAAGGAGAAAAGAAAAAGCATCAGGAATATCCAGACTTCAGATCTAATGACTACTGAACTGATTGGGGTTTAGGAGTTATTGGTCTTTGTCTTACTAAAATTGAATTGAAGAAGTGCAGAGTTGAGCAGATTCATGATGTTTCAGCAGAAAAACCAAGCAAGCAAAGTAGATAAAATATGAAGACATACAAAATAGGAGAGAGGCAGTTTGGGTGGTACCCATGTTATACACTGCTCTAAAAAAAGAAAGCATTATGTCAGTAAGATGACAATATTTGTATTGCAGCATTTTACCAAAATAATTCATAAATACATAAAATACATATTTTTTTCCTTTCAGAACAAGATTATTACCAAAAAAATCTGAGATAAACTGCTAAAAACTAACTAAATAAATCCCAAGTCTTATTTCAAAAGTTTCACTGAATTGTCAGGTGATCAGTTGATAAAACTGAATGACTAAACCTTCACAGGCAGATTTTGACAGCCAAATTATATAAAAGACACCAGTAAGTAAAGTAGACATTTAACCTCCAGCAGTACAGGACAGGAAGTGACTGCTTCTGCATGTAAATGACAAAATGCACACTGAATAGCAGAATAGGAAAGTATCAGTAACCATCACTTAAGACTCATGATATATTACTTTACAGTCACTGTACAATTTTAAAGGTACTGATCTATTTCTCCTTATTTACACCCTTTACTGATACTCCTCCCAAAATCCAATAATTATCCTGAAGTTCAAGTGCTCTGCTATAGCTTCAGACAGATTTCCCTACTGATGCAAGGATGCAGGTTTGAGTTATGAAAACATCAACAGAAAACATTACATTACCAACTGAAGTTCTCCCTTAGTAGACTTAATCTTTCACTTTTTAAGCAACAGCACTGACTGTAGCACACTCAGTTTTGGCCAGACCACAGCAGTAAATATATAGGAGGAGGAAAGTATGTTCTGAAACTCTGAGCAAACTCATCACAGAAAGTGAAGTAAAACTGCCTCAAGTTCTAATGCTTGGGATTAATAATGAGGCAAAAAATGGAAAGTGCCCAGCAAACTATGAATCATAAACACAGTCAAGAAGCATCTAAATAATATCTTCTAGTTTGTCTGCTCTTTAACATGTTATGTCTTCCCTTTCATTTTTTTGTCCCCAGTCTTTTTGGTGACGGTGAGGTAATTTTGTCCTCTTTATGGTTTTTACCATTTCTCACTATATAATATATATAATGCTATCTGCTAAAACACTAATTCCTTCCTCAATTAAAATGCAACTTAGAAAAGTGGCAGTAGCAGAAAAATATCTAATCAAAACTAATAATTACCTCACACTTCACTTTAAATGTTCTTGCATTGAAAGTGTGATTTCACTGTTGCCCTTGAAGAGAATTATGTTTTTCATCCAAAGCTCCCAGATCCCCAGCATCTGGGAGCTGTTTACAGAAAAAGACAGACACAAACACAAATTAAGTCACAGGAAGCTATAGCAACATTCTTCTTGGATCATTAAAACCATGTGGTCTGACAGAGGGATCCCCAGATTAGAAGCCACTGTGGCTCTGCCATTTTTCTACTTTGTAGCCACTCATCTACTTTGGTAAGGTTTCCCCAGCTGTTTGGAAAGATAACAGTGTTGCTCATTGCAACTTGCTGGTTTTGCTAACTTCCAGGTTTGTTGTGAGAACTAGTCTGTGTTCACTGAGTGCTTGGGGCAGGGGCTGGATACAATTTTTTCAGGTTATCTCAAACCATTAACTGACTAAGAAAACTAATGAATATTCTTGTACTTCTACATAATCCCTTTCCTCTACTCTGAAGTAATATGCAAGTGGCAAGAGTTTATTAATGCCCTATAGCACAAAAAAAAACCAAAAAACCACGATATAAAGCTGTTAGAGAACATCCAAAGGAGGATAATAAAGATGGTGAAGGGCCTTGAGGGGAAGCTGTATGATGAACAGCTGAGGTCACTTGGTCTGTTGAGCCTGGAGAAGAGGAGACCGAGGGGAGACCTCACTGCAGTTACAATTTCCTCATGAGGGGAAGAGGAGGGGCAGGCACTGATCTCTTCTCTGTGGTGACAGTGACAGGACCTGTGGGAATGGCCTGAAGTTGTGTCAGGGGAGGTTTAGGCTGGTTATTAGAAAAGGTTCTTCACCCAGAGGGTGTTTGGGCACTGGAGCAGCTCCCCAGGGAAATGGGCACAGCACCAGCCTGACAGAGCTCAAGAAGTGTTTGGACAATGCTCTCAGGCACATAGACAGTGCTCTCAGGCTCATTATGTGATTCTTTGGGTTGTTCTGTGCAGGGTCAGGAGTCAGATTCAATGGTCTTGCAGGTTCTTTGCAACTCAGGATATTCTATGGTTCTATGGAAAAAAAAAAATTCATGCCCACAAAACCTTAATGCAACCATCACCTGTAAAAAAGCCCAAAAGAAAACTAGCAATTCCATCTCTGTAAAATGTCTCTGTGGTAGAATTAGAAGGATTTGGGGGTTGCTACAAAAAAAAAAAAAAAAAAAGGAAGATACCAAGTAACACTTCCTATCAACATCATGCACATTCTGGGCTGGGGAAAGTACTGGGCCGAAGAAACAAAGGTCCTGTGAGGAAAAAAACCAACTAACATGAAACAAAACAAAAAAACAAAAACAAAACAAAACAAAACAAAAAAAAAAAAAAAAAACAAAAAAAAAAAAAAAAAAAAAAAAAAAAAAAAAAAAAAAAAAAAAAAAAAAAAAAAAAAAAAAAAAAACCAAAAAAAAAAAACCAGCTGAGCTGATAAGCAGAAACCTTTATAAAGCTGACTTCCAAGATGGCAAAGTTTACATTAAATAAATCATGCTAGATCCTCATCTTCCATGTTAAATAACACATTTTAAACATACACTTCCAACCCATAAATGTGCCTGCACAAGGGGAGGAGTACTCATGTATAGAAAGGGCAGCCTCAAGGAGGAAGAATTAGGCCATTCTTTTAAACAGGAGGGTTAGTTTATGTGAACTTCAAGTGACCATGAAACTATGGCGTAAGTGTACCAAGCACAGCCAAGTTGATCTAAGATGAGCTGCTGATGAAAGGGGTTATCCTGTCATCAGCTCCCAGCAACAGGCTGACGTGTCACCAGGCTTCCCATCAGCACCAGTGACCCTTTGACTCCACAAATGAAACTTCCTGAACTTATTCAGGAAGTGAACTATTAGGAAACTTATTCTACACCAGAGGGAGTCAACAAGCACCTAACACATCTCAGCCCCCTGAAACAGCCTGCTTTGGGATCAGACATGTTGCAGAATTAACAGACAGAAAGAAGCCAGACAGTGTAATAGTTTATGCCCTCATTGCTCCTAACAGCCTTTTGCAATCTGCTTCTAGAGATTACCAGCACACGAGTAGGGCCCAAGGTCACCTTTGCAGTTCTTCATCCATCACAGCAGCCTACAGCTCAGTAAGTCAGCAGACCTTCACCTCTGCATGTATCACAGGTTAGGAAGCCAAACAACGTGCTTGAGCCTTTTTCCTGCTACCTCTGCTGAACTGGTGACTTCAAGCAAAGAAGCACAGGTTAAGCATCTCAGTTGCCACTAGTAGACCTGGCAGAGTTCTTCTTTGACATCTAAAACATACCAAAAATCATATGGGTTTAAGCCAATATTAAAGTCTTTATAGAAGATTTAAAATCAGTTTGTCAACTCAAGTTTAATCCCCAAAGTGAAGCTCAGAACATAACTATATTTAAACAAAGCTTAAATCATTTCTGTTCTGGCAAAAGAATTTAAAAATTCCAATATTGCTCAATATAACTGTGCAATTGTTTTCATGTTCTCTTTTCAATTTTGATATATATAGCAAATTTCAACTTCCTTACCATTCCTCCCTTCAGCTCCATAAACAGCAAAAGAATTGAGAAACAAGAGAAACAAAAACCTCCTTTTTAGAAGTGCTTGGGAAGAAGTGTTCCTTGGCACAGCAGAATGGCTAGTTGCTTTGATTCAAACACAAGTTGTTAAAACAAGATGTTGCAAAGTGCTAAGAGAGTAGTTCAGCATATTTTTTAAAAAAAGTACAGACAGCTGAATGAAGAAAAACAAACAAAAAATTAGCCTTGCAGTCAAATAGAAGGTAACACCTGCAACATCATCTTGTAAACAAGAATCAAGGCTTGTCATGGACAAGTACGAGGTCACCATCATCAAAGCAGCCAATCATGGTGATGTTAGCTATACTCACAACATATCCGTGGCCACAGCCACCCAAGGCCATTCATGGTAAGAGATAGAGAAGGGCATGTGCTCTACATACAGCCAGAATTATACTTTAATAAACTGTTGGGGAAAAAAAAGCAGGAACAAGGTGGATCAGTTATTAAACTACAATTAAAGCATAAAAAAAAAAGAAAAGAAAAATGAAAAAAGGAAATAAAAACCACATGGGGTAGAACAGTAAAACTTTCAGAGCGACCTTAAAAAACAATGGTAAAGGATATTTTCAGCTGGCATAAACAAAAGATTGTCAAATAGCAGCTGGCCTATTCATGAAAATAATATTAAGCTGCAAAAAGTAAAGAAATGAATTAAAATATTATCTATCGACACATTCATAAAGTATATAAGATTCACCATGCACACTTACATTGTTACTAAGCAGGAAAAAGTTAATAGTTAAGCAGAAAGAAAGCATTTGTGACATTAAAAAGAAAAATAACACTCACACTTAAGAAACAGTAATCTTTTACTTCAGTCAATTCTTATACTTCATTGAAGAGATTCCCTTGAAATTTGATAATTTTCTGGGAGATATTTAAATATCAAGCCTTTCATCTACCCCAAAAGAAACCTCTTAAAGTTTATAAATAGCTTTTCCTATAAGGATGAACATTTTCTTCTGCTGTAATTTCATGCCGTTGAGCAATAAAAATGTTAAATTCCTCTTACCATTCCAGTTTTCTCCCTATTCTATTCCTGATTTTTGTCCCTTCAATACTGCTGTCATAGATGGACAAGTCTCCACCATCTTTCATTAACTTACAATATGTAATATCTCCACACACACTTCATTCATCCTTGTCAACTGACCAACTTTGTGTCTTCTTGTTCTCCTACGAACATTCATACACACATTTTAGTCACAACTTCCAAAGCAGCAAGTCCAGGAAACAAAGATAGAAAACATAAATAATTGTGCTGACTCAGTCAGCAAGCCATGTCCTCCAATATGGTCCCTTATTCACTGCCTGCATCTTTCATTCAGGACTTTGTGGTTCATTCCCTAGGAGAACTTGGTGTGTAGAAACAAGGGCTGCCTACTGCCACAAACAGTTCAGACTTTGGTTCCTCTGCTGCTCTCTAGAGCTATGTCCCTAAACAAGTAATTAAAACAGCCCAGAGCCTGATCTTTAACCACAAAGTATGGGGGCGTGACACAGCTGGTGTCTCCAAAGCTAAACTCTTCTTTCATAAGGTGGGAAGATGCAAGCATAATTCCCAGTGCTTATTGAGACCAGTCTGCATTTGCTTACTCCCAATAAACATGCTATTAGGCATCAGTCTAAACTGGACCAAGGAGCTCAGTAAAAATTAAGCAGAACAGACAGGACTAAAGCTTCAGCCCACATCCTCTGTACTTAGTTCAAAAAGCACAAGCATTGCATATAGCTCCAACAAAAGTCCAAAAAAGGTCAGAAAGAAACACACAATCTACAAGCACATTCCTACCCACAAAAAGTCTTTGAAAGTTCCTGCAACATGCCAAATGAACCTGTTCTCTCTACCATCACAAGAGCTAAGCCAGAAGTTGTACTGTTCTATAAACATTGGAGACTGCAGGTCACCCATTCTCTCTGATGTCTCAAAGCACCTCTCAAAATGACACCTCTAATCCCAAGATCTTCTTGCATTCATAAACATGCCCTGAAGGCCACAAAACTACATTTAACACTTAAGATCCATGAAAAAAGTAGCTTCCAAGAGCAGTTGTCTCAGGAGCCTGTAGTGGCGGAAACTGAAGTCTGAAGAAACAGAAACATTGGGACACATCCACACAAAGGCAATTTGCTCTCAAGAATGAGACACGGAAGCCTGGCACAACAAAATCTGAGCATATTAGCTAAGGCAGTGCCTGTTTTGAGAACAGATGAGTTCAGTTTCCTGTTACATCAAACTGTAACTTTCATCAGTCCTACGTGTGCTCAAAAAAAAGCAAGAAAAAATTTCTACTGACATCACACTTAGGGCTGGGCAGACAGTGGCGGATTAGGAAACACAATGAGTCACTGCAAATACAGAACACATCGTGAGCATTTTCAAACTACCATGCAAAATTTCTTCTCACCAAAAAAAATCCAGACAATACTGTTTAAGTGAACCGTACCAGAATAAGAATAATAGCTCCATAGTGCCTTCACACAAGAGAAGTAGTTGGGGAAAACAAAAACACTGTAAAAAGGACAGTATAAAACACCAGACCACTGCAGGAAGAAACAAAATCAGCACAACTCAGCAATCAAGAAGGAAACATCAGCTAAAATAAGCTTATGGGTGGACAAGGGGGAAGTAATATAAAACAGAAATTACAATATAACTGAAAGACAGGCATGCAAAGAAAGGACAGCCAGCAGAGCTATGTTCCAAAAAAGAATTCACTCTAGAGAAGCTGCCAAGGTATCTGTATATGCATGAAAGAAAACCAAAATATAAACACAAAAAAACACAGTGTAAGTAAAAGAATGAGTTATCATAAACTTAACTGCTATGTGTTGGCAAAAGAAATCATTAGTGAAATAGTGAGATAGTCTTAAAACCAAAAAAAAAAAAAAACAAAAAAACAGTAAGTCAAAAACCTTTAAAAGAAAGAGAAGTACCTTTACCCAGTTTGGAAGCAAATAAAATAAGACATTACAGAAGAAATACAATGGAGATATAAAAACTAGGCAGTGAGGAAAATTACAAAAGAATAAAAAGGATGCACATTTAGCCACCCTAATTCAGGCTAAACATCTTATTCTCTGGACCACAATGTTGCAGAAATGCTACTAAAATATACATGACAATGCAAGTGGCTTCTTTCCTGCCAGTGTGGAAATTTCCCTACAGGGTGAAGCAAAGCAAGCAGTATTACTAAGGTAAGCATAGCAGTGCTTGGCAGCAGCTACAAATATCTGCTATTTTGAGTATGTACGGGTCAGAAGAATTAGAGATGTGAGGTTTCTGTACAAAGTTATTAGAACTTCAGACGCAAAAGTTTTCTTTTCTTTAAGGAAGTATTTGTAGCTTGACATTAGGGGATTTCTTTTTGATGCAAGTGGGAGGAGAGAGGAAGGAAGAATGTTGAAATTATTATCAGCTGAATAAACTTCATTAAGAGAAGTAGAGCTCTGCTGCATGGGAGTTGGCTGATAATGCAGAAACAAGAAATCAGATCAATAAGTGCTAATGAAAACATTAAAACTTTGCAGATGGAAGGCAGATTAACTGGTCTCAGACCCTGACAATCTCTTTTTCGGGTCCCAGCACCAAAGAAGGCAAGATGACTACTGCTGCTTCTACACTGAGGTTTTTTATTATTATTTCCATTAGATATCAATAACATTACTATGGATTTTCTGAAGGCAGTGAATAATATTCAAAAGCCTTCTCTTTTAGTATTCTTGAGACAGGACTACTTCAGAAAGTCTTCAAGTGGTATATTGACCACAGCTCTAGTCCTTTCGAGCTACAAGATTTGGCATCTCTTAATGATGTGACATTTTATTGTTAAAAATCTCACACAGATTAAAACTTGCTATCAATGTGTTTTCCAAAAGAATATGAAATCGGTAAAACCAATATTTTTTGTTCTTAATGCCACCTGTGACAAGGTGCTTAGGAGCTGGAATTAAGAAAGCTTCCTGCGGCAACAAATCATCATGAAAAGGCATATTAAAAGAATTTTGAAATAAAGGAGTTCTTTTTAAGTATGTAAATGATACATTTTTTAACTAATTCATATTCTTGCCAAGTTTGTTTTTTAAGACATAATTAGCATACTTGAATGTTGAAATAAAGCATTCTTAGAGTGCACTAAACTGAAGATTAAAGCATGACTTTCCTGTAAAAATTTAGAACTTGCTAATCACATTGTTCTTCTCTCCTGCAAAAACAAACACATTGTGAGCATTGTGGAATGTTCATCTGTTAACAAAGTCATGGTGGTGAGCCTGTTACCTGCCTTTTGAACAGCCTCATTTGAGTGTGCAACACATCATTACATTGTCTGGCATAGCAGGAGCCAAAGTTTTCAATAAACACCAGCCAGGCTGGTTCCACCCACACTAATTATGACAGCGTGACAAGAAATGATGAAGCCACAGAAATATGACACTTTCTCACAAGCTTTTAAAAGGGGACAAAGATGGCAAGGGAAGCCCTGCCAGGATGAAAATCTTGTGTCCTCATCTTGAAACAAATTAGGAAAAAAAAATTGCATCATTTAATAGCAGAGCTCAAAGCTGAGACTTGATTCCACACAGTTGCCAGGTTCAACTGCATCGACTTGTCACATCCCCAAGCCAAGCGAGGCTGAGCTGCGAGAGCAAAGCAGAGAGCAGCAAAGGCAGCAGCGCTCTCGGAGCTGTCAATCAGTAGGTGGCACTCTCCAAACTCCCACCGGGGGAAGACAAGCACCAGCACAAGCCAGGACACACTACCGAGCAGCCTGGAACTTTAGCAGAAATACCAACAAGAAATACTGAACTGTTTTAGCCATAACTGAGACCCATGGGAAATGCAATGGCTTCGTTTCTATAATATAGAAAGCAACGTTTGTATATAATCTCTGAAGTTCCTAGAAATTACAATTTTTGGGTGCTATAAATGTTTTGGATTAACACTATTGTACACTACTATAACAAAATCAGTACCTTAAGAAATTATCCCTTACATCTGCAGAGCAGTTTGACTGCAGCATTGTAGCTAATTATATAAAAGTAAGTCAAACTCATGAATGAATTTTATCTTTTTTCATTTAACAAAAGATAGCATAACTATTTACATTTTATCACAGCTGTCCTTCAAAGCAGGATAATAAATTTGTTACAACAAATGAAACATATTAAAAAAAATATTTGGAACACTACATGAATTGCTATTTCTGTGAAATTTACTAGTGAAGATGTGACCAAGACACTCAAAGATTCAACTGGTTTGGGGGCAGGAGTTAAAATCAATACAAGGTATAACAAAAATGGAAACACTGTTCCATAAAAAAGTGTCCGACTTCCCATTCCTGCAAATTGTGTTTCTTCATTTAACAATTGTACTTTTTTTTAATTTTTAAAAACAGATTGAAATCAATACACTTGATTGTGTATTGAATACTTATTTGATACTTATTTGATAAAACAGTAAAAGAAAAAGCAGATTTAGCAACAATGTTCAAGTACAGGCATTTGTAACTGAAACAGCCAGCAGAGGGAGCATAAAAACAACTTAAAAACCCTCAAACAGCCTTTTTATATACATATATTTTACTTTATATACATGTATTTTACTTGTGATTTTAGTTTTCTTTTTAGAATAGGATAACAGTCCCAACAGTGCAAAAATTGTAATATTATAAAACAAACAAAAATCAAATGCTCAAGTATTAAACAGAGTAACTTGAAACTCAAATACTTTTTAAAGTAGCATTAAAAAAAATGAGCTGACACTAAACTCAATCTGAAATACAATTTTAAACACAGACAAGGTTAACATCAATCAACAAGCTGCATAAGCCATTTCCAAGTTAAAAATCCACTCACTCACAGACGCTCATTCTTAACTTTCTCAATCTAAAACTAAGTCCATGATTCCATAACATTGAGAGGATGTATCAGAAAACGGGACAGAATCTTAAAACTAAACAGAAATTACTGTTGTACTGATCTGTATAACAGATGACATAAGAGCAAGGTGTATGCCCTAGATCATTAGTGCAAGTAAGAACTCACGACTGTTTCAAAATCAAGTCACTAAGTCACATACATGTTGAATAAAAACACATCTTTACACTTCAAGTTTTCACCATGTCCAGCTGATGAGGGTGGCTTAAACATGAGCAAAAGGGAGAAGGACACAAATGGGGTGAATGATGCTGCCAGCCTTGTGTTAGAATATTAAATAAGCTGCCATCCTCCTCACACAAGTGGCAAAAGGAAACCATCTCCCACCTCATCTAAACTATCCCACTGTGCATAATCACACCTTCCACAGTTCATCTCAGGAGGAGCAAGGTTCCTGAATTCACAGGGAAGGCATTACCTCCTCTCTCAAGGCTTATGAGCGCTAGGTACTCCCAAACCATCAGGCACAGGCAGCAGAGCTGAGGAGTCAAAGGGACAGAACATTAGATATTCCAAATGTAAACTGCATGTTTTACAGACAACCATTTGTAAAAATACTGACATGGAAAAGTGAGCCTTTCTCCACTCTTAACTGCTTGTGCTTGCATGGTTTTCATTACCTTTCCATGCCATTCCTTGCTGTCTGTCCTATGTATTTTTCTCTTATCCCACTAGGTAGAATGGCAGTGCTGCAGACCAGGATACATGGTGTTCCCATACATTAATGCAAAATGCAAAAACACCAGTTGTGATAGGAGATGTTGAATGACATCACTTATCATAACTACATCCTACTTTACTGATCATTTTGCTTTCAATTAACCTGGAGTCAGAATCCATGAGGTGAAAACCAGAGACAATTTCATTTCTTACATATCCTAAATTTTAAGCATGATTTAATTGGAAAACCAAATTCTCTCCACCTTCATACAAGAGACTGGTTGCCGAAGATCAGCATTTAACTTAGAACACTCTGACTGCAAAAAAAAGAATATACAGACCAGGAAAAACAAGAGTCAAGACAAGATTAACTTTTTCATTAGATCAAGTAACAGGAATACTTTTTACATTATTTAAATTTTAATTGCTATTTTCTTCCTGAACAACATATCTTACATGTATTCTTTGAGTGCTGCTTAATCAGAAAGTCTTAACATGTAGCATGTGAAAGTATGAACTAAAACAGCCAGAAAAAAGGTAACTGTATATAGTAAAAATACACCAATAATTCTCTTACAAGCAGAAAGCCCACATACTGTAAAGAACTCATACCTGCCAGTAGACTCATGGGACACAGGTGACATATGCTACACTTGCACCATGAGAGAAGACATGGAACATGGAAGGAAGACAGGATACTCCCCTAAAGGCAAGACATTTCCTGGAAACCTGAAACACTGGAATATCTGGCAACTTGCAGTATTCTAAATATGACAGAACTCCACTGGAGTATTGATCCAGGATGGTCAATACTAAAAGTTTCTTAAAACACTGTGTTATGCACCAAGACTTTAAACACTTAAGAAAAACACCATACACCACACAAAGTTCATATAAGCTTCTGCAGTCCAGTGCTGCATTAGGAATTTTAATAAGAAAAATAGCCAGATATGGCACAATGTGAGTATTGCAGAACCTAAAATTTTAACAATAATAACCTTTTAACAAAATCCTGACCAGAGAGCATGCAAGTCAGAAGAGCTCAGAGATGAAAGAATACATCTCTAGCAATTTCACTGTTTTCCACTCTTGAAGATTCTGTTATGTCACTTTTAAATCTTCTTTCCAGGAGGACTCATCTCAGCTCTCTTCCCTACAGAACTCCTCAGGTTCCCTGCAAAAATATTTAGGCTCTTTTTTTTTGTCTTTAAAATCAAAGAGCATATATATCTACATAGATATGATTTAGAACTTAAAATACAATTCAGGAAACAAAAGCTAAGAGACACAGCACATTATCTTCATTATTTTACATGATCTCATCCTCTTCAAAACAATGATAGCCTTCCGGCTGCACTGTAACCAGGACTGTGCACAGCACTCCAAACAGTTGGACAAGTGCTCTTTGCAGTAGCTGCACTGGAACTGAATAGTATCTTGTCTGACTTCCCTCCACTCCTTTTTTCAGCCTGGTTTCCTAAGGAAATCAGATTTATGCAATCACCTGGGGAGGGAGAGAAGGGTACACATACGTACATACGCACCGCACGTGAATATCTGTCTGTCAGTCTATCTGACCTCACTAATACCTTTTGAGCCCATTGGTCAGCTTCAATCACATTCAAAAGAGGAGCAGAGAATATCAGACTTTGAAGTTCTTGAAAGTTTCATGAGCACAGGCTGCAGAGTATGGAAAAGTGTTTCCACAGAGAGAGGCTGCATGTCTTCTTAGACGTCAGTAAACTCACAAGGGAAAGAATAGTTCGGCTCCTTTCCTGCCTGCTGGAAAATCTTCAGTCAGAGGTCACAATCAGTGAAAGATGAGCAAATTTCTTGTGTTCAAGAGTTCATAAAATAGCTGAAATTGAATTCACTACTGCTTTTAAAGCTGTTTTGAACAAAGGTGATGTTTTCCACATCATCTTTTTCCTGGTCTAGCATAGGAGAGAATTGCCCTACAGGATACACATTCCCTCGTTCAGTTCCTTACTCTCAAGACGACTTATTTTAAAACATCAGCATTGTACTGCATGCATAGCAGTATTCCACCCTTCTCAAACACAAAGAAAATTAAAACTGGAAGAGTTTAGGATTCCCTTCAGGTCTCAAGACTAAACAAGTATATGGTTCTGTACCATAATCAACTATTGAATAAACTTGAAAAAATACAGTGCAGCAAATACAATAATAATCTGTATTCACTACTACTCTGGAACTCAAGTGCTACCACACCTGCAGGCTCTTGTGCTCAAGACAGCTGTAAGTAATAAAACAGATAATGAGGTTTCAGTGGACGTCTCGATAGTTCTTCTCACATCGCCCCAGTGAATCCTACACGGTTCACCTGTATCCAAATAGCCACCTACAAGAAAGTATACTAACAGATTCAAATACAAGTCTTGAGACACCTGAATGCATAGATCCACAAACTAAGGAACTGTCACAAGAAGAAAATATAGCCACAGCTGATAGAAGTCATCCTAAGCATCAAAATACTAGATAAGAAAAAAAAAAGTTCCTTATTAAATATATATATATATATATATATATGTTATCTATATATTTCAGCCCTGATACATGCTTCGCTTGTAAATTCTTTAGTCCCGTGACCACACCGAAGCCCAGCACATTTCCCGGCGAGGCGCTGGAACTGAGGACTGGCGGGGGGACACGGGCAGGCAGACCCCGGGAGGTTTCGGCCCGAAGCCCCGGCCGTTCCGGGGCCACCCCGACCCCGGGGCGCGCACCCGGCGGGGCGCGGCGTGCCGGGGAAGCGCCCCGGAGGCGGGAGGGCGAGACACCCGAGGGGCAGCCGGGCCGCACACCCCTGCGATCGGGGAGTTTGTGCCATGCGAAGCCTCCTCCCCGCTCCCACACCCCGCCGCAGGGCTCGGGCCGCTCCCGCCGAGCTCCCCTGGCCAGCACGGGCAGGGCACCCGCCGAGCCCCGCACCGAGAGGAGGCCGAGCTCCGGGCCCACTCCCGCCTGCCGGCGCGGGGCGACCGCGGCCCCGCGCCCTTCCCCCTCGTTCGGTGTCGGCGGGTGCCGGCGAGGCTTTGGGAACGGCTGGCTGCGAGGCGCCCTTTGTGGAGCGCCTCAATTCCCCCTTTATTCCGCCCTCCCCGCCAGCCGGTCACTATCCCCGTTCCAGCGCCAGCCCCTCGTAGCAAGGAGCACATGTTTCCTCTCGGGCTCCTGGCCCGCCTTACAACGAGCCACGGCCAGGGGAAGGCGGCACCCGGTACCAAAGCCGAATCAGAAATATGGAATGTGAACGCGCGTGGCAGATCTGACGGGGGATGCAGAAAAAAGCGATCTATTTCAGCCTTTTCGGTCTTCCGCCGCCGCTTTTCTGTCAATTGCCGATACCATAATGCTTCCTTATTGCCTGTTCAAGTAAGTAGGGGGGACAGTCTCCATTCCTCTACGTGTCATTCCTGAGCAAATTAGCCATGTACCAGGCAAAAGGCTGACATACGTATACGTAGAGTTGTCTGATACCGGAATGATGCCGAAATCCTTTAAGCGTTAACAGCCAGCTCCCACAAAGAGCACTCAATTACATCCAGCATCCCCTTTGTCCGTGCATCCTCAATACACACCCGGCCGCTCCTCCATGCGTCCACGCACGCCCCACGTATACGGCCCCTTTGTGTCCTCGCCTCCCCCCCACTCACAAAGAAATGCCCTTTCCACAAGGCATGCACCCAGCCTCGGACACAGCCCTTCGCCTTCCCCCGAGACACGCGCGACCCGCCGCCGGGCACAGCGCTCCGGTACCTACTTGTATTTAAGAAACAGTCCGTAAACCTCCTAAAGCAGCTTGCAGAATTAGATCCATCTTCCATGTCTGGCCCTAAGAGCAGGGGAGACGAGAAGGAGAAGAAGGCGCCTCTCTGCTGCTGCTGCCGCCTAGGAGTCCTGCTCCCGCCGGGGCCGTCGCCTCCTCTGATCCCGTCGCCGCGGGCTGCTGCTGCTGCAGCACCGAGGGAATTGCAGGACCACGGGAGAGAGGCGGCTGGGGAGAGGAGGAGCCGGGAGTGGTGCTGCCGGGGGCCGCCGGCTGCGGAACGGAGCAGCAAGCCCTGGATGGAGGAAGAACAGAAGAGTCTCCTCCTGCCGCTGCCGCCTGGATGGGCGATCAAGTGAGCTGCTGCTGCTGCTGCTCCGCCAACATCTCTTCCTCCTCCTCCTCCACCTCCTCCTCCTGCCGCTCTCGCTGCCTCTCCTCCTCCTTCCCTCCCTTGGAGACTTGTGAGGTTAAAGGAAAATGAGGAGGGGAAACGAGGAGGCGGCGGCAAGAAATAAAAAGAAGATGGAGAAGCGTAGGAGAAGGAGGGGATTGGAACGAGGAAAGGAGCCGCTGCCGCTCTAGAGACGATGCTGGCGGAGACGGCGGAGGAGGCTGTGCCTGTAGCGCGGCTCCTGCTGCTGCTGGTGGTTGTTAGGAGGAGAGAGAGGGAGCTGCAGGCAGCCGAGTCGCCTCCAGGAGCGGGGGGAGGAGGAGGAGACCCGCCGCTGCCTCCACCTCCACCGCTCTGGCCATGGGAGTGGAGCGGGCGGCTGCCGGAGCCGGGCTTTTCCCCGGGTGCTGCAGCTAGGGGGGCCGAGGGGCGGGATAAGATCCGCTTCTCCGGGTTGGACATGCTTCCGCTCTTCCCTCCCTTTCGCGGTAGTTTAAGGCAGGACGTCTAGCAGAGATACGGGAGTAAAGCGAAAGGGGAAGCCGAAAAAGGACGAAGCCAAACAAGGGGCAACCGCGGATCGGTCCTGCGTTCCCTCCGGCAACTCCCGGGCAGTATTTCCTCCGCGCCCCGGCTCCCCGCCCTCATAAAATCCTCACATTTCCGTTCCCCCTTTAGGCCAGAGGGGACAGGGCGCTACTGACCGCCAAGCGGTTTCAATCCCCTTTAAAGTCCGCTTTTCCCCATGCTCCCACCTCGCAATCAAAGCAAGAAAACGGCAACAATCTGTATTTTCTTCGAGCAAGGCAAATATTGCCCCGTATGTGCGTGCTCGCCTGCAAAGAGGCAGATACAGTCACTGCAGTGCCGCTTCCACACCAGTCCCGGCCGCCAGAAAACGCCCACTGGCGGAGCCAGCGCTTCCCGAGCTCCCTCCTCCCTTCTCCCTCCCTTCCTCTCACGGCTAGGCGCGCACACGGGAGCTACGGCACAGCGGTTACCTAAAGGGAAAGCGGCGAGAAACACGAGGAAAAAATCCTCCCTATGCGGTGTCATTATTTTAAACATACATTTCCAGCTGCTGAGATCAAAAGGCAGACGCCTTGGTCTTCCTGGGCTGGAGACACCAGAGAGCTGCCCCTCCGTTTCTGTAGGGCATCCAACACCATTTCCACGCGAAGATGCGCAGACCCTCCCCGACGCTCAGCATCACAGGTGTTTGCTTTGGCTCCCCCCTGCCTTTCCCGCCACTTGGCACACTGATAGACACCCACCCCTCAACCCCAGCCCTCCGGCTCCCCGGAGACTGCCTCAGACCCCGCTCTCAGGTGCAGCGTGGCTCCGGTGCTGCAACCGGCCTTGCCCCGCAAACACAGGCACCGTCGCTCGCCAGTGGAGCCTGTCGCGCTGGCCAGCTGCCACTTCGAGCCTGCGCTGGGGTCCCTCCCCGCCGCCTCAGCCAGCCATCCTGGCCGCAGCCCGCCCGTCCCGGTGCCTCGGCGGTCCGCGCTACGGCGGCCCTCAGCGGGGCAGCCGCTGGCCGAACGCCCGGCCAAGGGAAGCCCAAAGGCGGGCTCGGATTGCAGCGGGGCCGATGACCGCGCTCAAAGCCCCCGCGGCTTGGATTTCGTTTTCGCCCTCTCTACCCTAGTCGTCAGCTGCCGAGAGGAGGGAGGAGAAGCCCGAGCCCACCGGGGTTTATCTCCAGCAGCAGGAAAGGGTGGCCAGCATCGCCAATTGGCTACGAGGCTCTCCTCAGCCTTACCGGGCGCTCCCGTCGGGCCGGGCCGAGCGGGACCGCGGCCGTCGTAGAGCCCATGCCCCGCGTCGCCAGTCGGCACGACCGGAGCCCTAGGGCTGCGGACACCCCGCCGCCGAGCTCCCCTCCTGGGACAGCCGTGCCCCAGGACCGTCAGCGCCGGCAACCGGCCATCGTCGTTCATCACCCGGGCAGCCGGTGCAGCCCTTGGCGCCCTCGCCCGAAGCGGCGGCGCTCACCTGGGCGGGGGTTGCGGTGCCCGGCCGTCGCCCCCCCTCGCCCGGCGGCAGCTGTCTGGCGGCGGGGCGCTCCCGGCCCGCGGAAGGGGCGCGGGGGCTCAGCGCGGGCTGCCCGAGCGCCAGGCAGGAGCACCCTCGGGGCAGCCCCGGCGCCGGCCGCCAGCGCGGGGGCACCTCTGGGGCCCGGGTGCGAGGGACAGTGCCCGGCGCAGTGCCACCCCGCCGCGGCAGGACAGCGCGCCCGGGGCTCCTGTCCCGCAGCTACCTGGACGGGACGGAGGGAACCGCTCTTCCCAGGTGGAAGACGCATCCCCTCGGCGCTCCCCCCGTCAGCAGGGAGAGAAGTGGCCGCCGCGTTGGTGCCCACCCAGGCGGGGCCGCCGCCGTGCCGCTGGCAGCAGATTTGGTTGAGGTGCGGCGGGGTCCCCGCGCAGCCAGGGCGGGCGCTGCCCCGCGGGGGAGACGGAGCGGACACCGCCGCAACCGTTGTAGATATTGGCGGAAAAGATGTTTGTGTTGCCGCTGCCAGCAGGGCACCCGAAAAGCGGGAGATTCTGTTTTGCTCCTCTACCTTCCCGGAGATCAAACCTCCGCGCCGTCCGCCGCTACTCCAGGTGCTGCATTATCGGGTCCAGGTGTCGGAGGGAATCTTCATCGAACTACCGCAGTCTTCCTACTTCCGTTCAATATTAGGCTCGCTCTTTCGAATTTCGACTCCTGCTTCGAAAACAGTGTAAACCTACGCTTTTGGGTTTTATTTTAAATCGTTGAAGTGTTTTATATTTATCATTTCAGGACTTCTTTTAATGCTAGAAAACACACCAACTCCTGTTACGGCTAGAGTCTTTATGTATCAATCTGTAACGCTGAAAAAGATATTCTGAAAATAACAACGCTCTCAAATTAAAGTGCCTTTCCAGCCAGCTGAATGTTCAGTAACAGTGAGAAACAATCCACAGTTTAAAAAAGGTTTAGAATGCAAAAACAGATTAGAGACTCTAATTAAACAAACAAAAAACCCACAAAACAAGAAGACTCAGGTTTTACTAAACTGTTTCCATCTGCATGGTTCTTAAAACCTGTTGCCTAAAAATCCTGAACTAAAATGCAGAAAACTGAATCTGCTTTTGCAATCCACTTTCTCTTAGTACATTTGCCTTTACCAAAATAGTTTAATAACTTCTATTTCACATGCATATTTGTGTGAGATTCTTTTATTTCCTTAAGTCCAACTATTACCTAGAGATCTTTTTCCTGAAAACTGTTGCACAAGGACTAGAGATTCAGCGAATATTTAAATTCTTCGAGAGAAAGCTTTGTTAATGGAAACAAAATTTCAGTGAATTGTATTTTGTTATTGCAGCCTGTTTGTTTAGCAATTAACAAATTCTTATTAGAAAAACTCTTATACTAAAATGTTTAAATTGAAAGAGCTAATCAGATTGAAATGACTGACAAAAAGCAAGAGCTAGTCACCCAAAAAAATTAAAGCAGCTCCTTTAGACAGATTAGTCCCAATTGTTCTGTCAATATCAAGAGTAAATTACTGAAACTTTACATCGTGAATTTATAATTGTAGAAATCTTGTTTAACTATGCTAATCTATGCTAAATTCCTCAAATGCTATTCATTCAAGCTGCAGTTGTTCAAATATCACTGCCTCAGACTGGATCTCTGTGTATTCATACAAGGCATGTCAATTGTGCATGTATAAATATGTATCTGTATGTTCATCAAACAGGCAAAATACATTTCGATTTGTAAAAAATCATCAGATATTCTAGAAAAGCAGCTTTCAGGTTAAGGGTTATTTACAAACTATTCATCTAATTACTATTCATTAGCCATTGGCAATTCATACCTGATTGATCACCTGCTTCTTGGCTGGGCAAGCAAAAGCAATCACAGAAAAAAGTTAGATGACAGTGAAAATTATTTTTCAAGCTCTCTACATTTATATTTGTAAATTATACAGACTTGCAGACAAATTATCTCATGGCCATCTCAATACCTGGGGACAAATTAGTGGTGAATCACATTTGCTCGTCAGTGTCAGTCTGGGTTTTCATTGTTCAGTCAGCATCAACATTTCCTTTGCCACAGAGCAGTGATGTCACTGATCCCACTGTGGTACTAACCATATACTCACGTCATTTACCAGAGAAGTCTCACCCACTCCAGTATGAAACAGTGAGGTTTGCTACGTCATCCCCCCACACATCCTCTCCCCCTGAAGAAAAAAGGATTTTAAAAATGCAGAAACACAACAAAATGCAAGTTAAAATACTCTGGTGCATTCCCTTGCACCAGGTGCAAAGATTCTGGTACAAATGCCCTGTGTCAGTGCAACCATGAGCAAAGGATTTTAGTTGTATTTACATGGATAAATGCAATTTCATGGGAATTCAGAAGTCACAGAACACTAAAGCCATCAGAAGGTCACTGAAGCCATCAGGTGCATCATACTTACGAGCACAGGCCTGGTTTGAAAGCAGAAAATAAGACTGGCAATATTTTGGCAATATTAGTCAAAATACTTGAAGAAAAACATTGTAGGGGAAAAAAAAAGTTATAACAAAGTTATTTTTGGTATTAAATACAGCTTAAATCAAAAACCTGTTCTTTCCCAATTCTGTCGGCTCCATTTTAAGAATGACAGTGACTCATCTTTTATCTGGTCCCACTCTTTTGCCTGGTAAATCCTCTTATCCCATCTTTATATCCTGAGTCCATTCTATCATGTCTGACCAAATCCTTGGAAAAAAAAAAAAAGAAGAAATAGGACAGACTATGGGGAAAGATGTAGGATGACAGCAGTAGAGGAACTGACAGAACCAAACACCTGAATGTGGGTGAGACAGAAGCAGCCACAATGAAATAGAGAGAAGGTAACCTGCTGGAAAAGTGGGGCAGGGGTAACAAAAGGATAAATGCAGCTAAAACCCAAGCTCTGAGGCTGAATAAACGTAAGTAAAATATTTATGGAAAACTCCTGAGCAAGTTGATAAAAATAATTGTTGGGTTTTTTTCCCCAGGGATTTTCTGCTAAATAATCTTACAGAATATAGTAATTGCCACCCAGATACTGAATTGCTATCACAAATTAGAAACCTCCAGAAAAGACATTGTTTCCTAAAATCTTATTCTATAAACCTTTAGAGTTTATAGAATAAGTAAGAGATTTATAGAATCTCTTACTATGTAAGAGTTTGTTCTTATAAAGGACAATTCCAAGATACCAATACTCATGCAAGGAGTAAGTTTGTTTAAAGAGCATCTATCAGCCATTTTCTTTGATTCCCACAAACACTCATCCCAGCCACCTCTTTTCCACATGAATATTAACTGCAAGTGTTGGTAATAGGCAAACATGCTAGCAGCCACCTTGAAAATATTTTGGGGAATCACCTAGTCCAGGTGCAGAAGAAATACTGTGAGGTACAAAATGAATGGCAATTCTCTCAGAAAATAAAAAAAAAAACCCTATTTTTTAAGAAGTCCAGGTCTGTTCAGAGACAACTGACATCTAGAAAAATAATAATAAAAAATAGATACATATCTTGTTTACTTTCAGTATTTCATTCAGCTCTGCTATGTCATTTCCCTTTCTGCTCAGTTTTCAACACAGCTGAAAGGTTCTGTGGCTGGAACTATGTATGATAAAAGTTTGTCTAGAAGTGCTATGCTGTGTGATGCATGATAGTGGGTACATTAATAAAGCTGTGAAGACCATGTCTTTTCCTACCAATTCTCTTACTTCCTTTTAGACACACACGAAACTATGAGAAGTTTTCAGCATTATTTTCCAGGGGAAAACTACAATTCTTTAGGGGAACGATACTTCATTTGCAAAGCTAGGACATTCTTCATCACAAAATTTTCAGGTAAACATATTACTAAATATTACATTGAAATAAAAAATTGATTAATTTTAAAATGGAAAAAAAAACTAGTGTCAATATATAGAGGGAAACATTTACAATAATTGTACTCAGATTCATTTCCTATAAAAGACTATGAAAGAAGCCAAACAAAGCCTTATGAAGCCATT
>VWZV01001094.1:32318-60898 GCA_013397155.1 Irena cyanogastra | reverse complement strand
AGTACTGAGTTCTTAGGAGATTGAAAGGCAAACATTCTGAACTGTGAATAAGTCATTTTTTTAAAACCTGTAAGAAATCTCAAATTTAGAGAGGAGCTCAATTTGCATGCAAGATTTACTGCAAATTTTGAACACAAATGTCATCAAAATGTTCACAGAACTAGGGTACACAAAAGACAAATTCTGACTGAAGAATATATTATTTGCAAGTATCACACAGACAGATAGCTAAAGCAGTTATGAGTTTAAAGTCTGTGGATCAAGGCTTGGATTTTCTGAACATATCAAAAAGTCTCATAGCAGCTCCCAAGGTTCTGCTGATTAACCCAGTAGGATATTAATTAAGGAAACATCTGCCATCCATACTCAGCATTCTCTTTCACCAATTAGGAGAGATCTGGGTAATTCGGGCTTCTGAAGCACATTTTTTTTTCCCCTTCTTTTACCACTGAGAATTACGTCAGTACAGCACTGACTGAAATAAGCCAGTTTACTACTAAAAGACACTGCAACACCTACTGGAAGTAGGAGAACTGAAGGAAAAAGAAGATTATAACTTAAAAAAATAGTTCAAGCTACCTGACTCAGTTTTGTGTAGCTGCAGGATTCTCAATCCGAGATGTTCCTGTTCTGGAAGAACAAGCAGTTAGCTAGTCCCTTCTCAGAGAAAAAGCTCTAAAGCAAAGCAAAACAACCAAATAATTCAGAGAGGGGAAAAAAAAAAAGACTAGTTAAGGTGAAGAGGATTAATATTTTTGAAGTTGAATACAAAGAGGTCAAATTTAGAAATATGTTAGTCACTTTCCTGGTTGTGTACGTGCCTTCACATGATCTTGTGGTGGTATAAAACAGTGAAGGTAACATTTGTAAGATTACAGCAATGCTTCTGTGACATCTACTTTGCAGTGGTTTATACATTTCAATTAAATATACACCACAGCTCAGCAGATTAACAGCAGAATTTTTTTATCCTTCCTGACATAGGATAGCCTTACCAGTTTCACACTTTCCATCTTTGTGGTCCCCACAACCTTGGTCAGAGAGCGAGAAAACCAAGTTTTCCCAGAATTGGCTTGTGAGCCTCTGAGCAGTTTAATATAAACAATGATAGTTTCTAGTCTGAACAACCTGCAGGTGCTGTTCTTTCTTACTTTCGATCTTCTTGTTCTACGATGTTGAGCTGGCCAGCCAACCAAGTAGAATGTATTGATTAATTGAGCAATCCGATCCATCTGGATCGGAACTGTGTATAAAAGAATAACTTGTAGTAAAGTAGATTTGCTGCAAACACAGCCTTTTGTGTGAGTGCCTTTTGTTACTATAACATATACTGTGTATATATATATATACATATAACTGTAACATATCTTGACTTCTCTAACCAAAGCCAGGCAAATATTGAAGTCAGTTATGCCTACTTAAAGCTTGTGGAGACCCATCACTCTCCCAAAGCTACCACATCATCTTCCTTGCAGTCCATTTAGTTCCCCCTTCTTTAACCTGCTGCAAGCTCCAGCATGTGCTCCCACACTATCCCAGTTATCTCTCCTTGGACTCTACTGAGATGCCAAAACCTTCAACTGACCACTTGCAGACACTTCCCTTATGCTTTCACACTCACTCGCTGTGAGAACCTGGGGCTGGAAAATAACCATTTAATTTTCATGTTTCAAAACTAACCTTAAAAATTCTCCTCTGCCATGATGCTTGAAAAAAATTGTCCATGGTTTAGCAGCTGGTGTGCCAAGACCACTGCACACTGTGCCAGTCAATTTCCTCCTATTTTTAACACTCCCCTTGCAAGACCAGCCATCTGTTTCTTGTTTTATCCCTTGATTGCGATCTTTTGGGGATGGGTTTATTTCTGTACATTTAGCACCAGCCAGACTGAGGTCAATGAACCCAGGCAGCGCCATTCAGTAGTTTATAAATACATCATCTAGCCCTTCCTACTACAGTGGTGGGGATTGGGTATATTTTCCTTTGCCATTGCAATGGGAAGCAATCCAGTAATTTCCTCTTAGTTAATGTTATTATTTTTTTTTTAATTCTAGTCCAATAAATGCAGAAAAATAATAAAAATAAAAAATTGTTGAAGTACTAGGGACCATGAAGTAATAACATTTAAGAATAGAATTGATTGCTGAACACCAAATAACTGCAGTGAAACTTTGTCCCCCAGATAAGAACAATAAATATTAAAGCAATCTATGGCACATTAGGTTTGATTCTTAATTACCACTGAGCAAGGTTACATGTTGATCGGTGATTGTCTTTACAACAAAAGAAGTGAAAGTAGAGAACTGGAATACAATTATAAAAATTGGGAGCCTTGAAAGACATCTAAAAGGCTTAATTTCAGTGGTTGCAGTAAGACTTGCTTTGATCAGTGGAAGATCTACAAACTAGAATTACATAACTCATGTAGATTGTGCCCTCTGGGTGGTGCCATCCAATTCATTGCTAAATTGCAGGATGCATCAAACAGATGCCAAGCCTTTCCAAACTAGCTGTCATTGCTGCCACCAAAGATGAAGTAAATAAAAATTCAGAGACTCCGGATTACACGTTAGGTATACAAAGTGTTAAAGTTTGTGGTTGCACTTCATTGACTGTTGTATGTTAAAATAACCTCCTGAAGTGTTTGTACCCTGTTTGTACCCCATCCCCAAAATGTTTGTACCCCTTCCGGATCCCAGACACTAGTTATCTACCTTGCAAGTAGCATGTTATATGTTCCTTTGCCCTTTGTCACTCCCTGGTTCACTTCCCCTTGCCCCACTTCCTGTTTCCTGTTAGAGACTAGCCTGCCTGTCAAACTGTTGCCACCACCTCTATGAAAATGACTGGAACTCCCATAAAGCCCTGCTGCCACCGGAAGCTGAGTTCCTACTAGAAATCCTAGACAAAGACGAGCCAACATGAGATCCAGATTTATAAAAGATGGCACCACATCAGCAACATTCCAAGGTATTTGCAGATAACTTCAAGATCTTCGCCATAACTTCAAGGACGCCCAGAGAGAGAGACACCCCCGGACTAAACGAACCAAATGGAGTTCCTGGGAATCCCGTGAGGGCCAACTCCCGGCTCTGCAGTGGCTGTGCAGCTGAGTGGCAGAACCGAAGTGCACCTCCTCCTTGGCAGAGCGACAGTGGCGCAGGCAACCCCTTGAGCTTCCCCATTTTAATAAAGGCATATAAAGGAGCTAATAACCATCTCCTGCCCTGTTTATTTATAACAAAAGAGATTACTCTTTTTGCCCTACTTGTTTCACAGAGCCTTTGTCCTTCCGCTTTGCAAAGAATGGGCGTGGCATGCAGCAGATCATTTTATGAATAGCCATTCTTATTGCAATAGAAAAAAAGTGAGACAGAGAATTTCACATATTCTTTTTTGCCTTAGAAAGCTTGAACGTAGTTTCCCATTTGAGCTCTTTAAGTATCCAGGAACAGGTAAATCTGTGGTGAAGCTGTACTAACTGCTTCCCCTGAAAATTCTGCATTCCTTTAGGCAATACTAAGTAGCTTTTGCCACCAACTCTACTCCATTTTGGAGCAGAATCATGTGTATTGTGCACCAGCTTACATACTTTCCTGCCATTTATTTATTTCCTGCCCAGTGTATTTTCACAGATATAAAGCATTGGAATACTTACTTTATAAAGGCTAGAGGATTCAAACACATTGGTGAGTATTTCTCAGAACAGGAAAGTCTTGGTTATGCCCATCCATGCTGAGAAGATTAAATTTCTTATGAAATTTCTCTTCTGAACAAGCAGGCTGGAATGGATTTCAGTTTCAGAAGTTACATGCTGAAGAGATGGATTTAATCATTAGAATTTTGGCCTAAGGTGAAGAATGCTGATTAATCACCTAATCACATAATTTTCAGTATCTACTTATGCATACAATACCCTCCAATTTCTAAAATGGTCCTGTAGGAAAAATGACAGTGTGGTACAGTTATTATAGAGAAACAAAAAAAAAGATAATGAAGTTTAAAAAAAAAAAAAGAGAGAGAGAAAGAAGTCCAAGTTAGTACAGAAGAGAGAAGAGAGATGGGAAGAAAAAAGACTAACAGCAGTTATCCTGTCATTTTATCTTGCTGTCATTCTTGATTAATTAAATCCAAAAAAACCCAGTACTTAAATTAAAAAAAGAAAATCTGTCCCTTAGATGTTTGCTGGGATTTCAGGTCACACTACAAAATCTACCTTATTTTAAGAATTTTCAGAGGATTATTTTTCCCATAGCGCTGTGATCTCTTGGCTATTTGTTTTGAATCTGACATTCATGAGAAGGAGCAGCTAATAAAATTAATCAGATCCACCCTTGTACAATCTGTCACACATCCAAACACAAACACAGAAGCCTCAAAACATAGGTGCCCAGTCCTGCAGGTCTTTCCTCAATGAAATCTTATTTCCCTAAAGACAGCCCTAGAATACCATTCATTTTATTTCACAAAAGCAATATGTACAATCCTTCACATCTGGAGTACTCTGGAGCAGAAACTTAAGATTGCCAAGTTATGTGGTGTTTGTTGTAGTAACAAATGTCTGCTAGGATTTATAGGGGAAAATTTTGCTTTGGCACAACTGATAAAAATGTATTAATGTACTAATACTTCTCCACCTCAAACATTCATCTTTCTGTGTGTAGATAGGGACAAACAAACATAACCAACAAATTTGTCCATTGCTAATCTAAACCAAAGAATGACCCCAGAGGTGACACTCACTGTACCAATAAATAATTTTTCCTATCCTGGATTCACAGATTGCACAAGAAAGGAATTGAGGCTACCATTCATTTTGGCTTGAATTCTCATTAGCATTCTGTATGAAAGCAGTGGCTGATGAGCAGCTGCATCATCCTAGTTCAAACACAAGGAATTTGACCCAAAATAAATACAGATCACTTCAGTTATTAAGAGAAAATATAAACAGTCACTAGAAGAGGAAATTATTATTCTACCATATTTTACTGTCCTCTAAAATGTCATTTTGTTTGATTTTTCCTTAGAAAGTGCCAGAAAGCTGCCTGTCAACAACTTTCAGGTTTGTTTTACAAAGCTATAGATTTTCCAAGACTGTGCACCAAATCAGAATTTGTGATGACTTACACCTACTCATGCTGTATGTGCAGATGGAAATCTAAACAATGAAATAAGGCCCATATATATCCTCCCATTTCTGACCTGCACTGCAGTGCTTTATGCAGAACACTCAACAGTATGAGTTGTTTTGTATTGAGCATTCTCTACAGATTTTTGTAATCTAGAGATTACAAAAATACTAGAGTTCATCTCTAAACAGACAAACAAAACTCACCAAAACCAAGCAAACCCCCTTGAAAAACAACAAGCAAAAAAAAAAAAAAAACAACAAACAAACTAGTTCCTGACAGTAATAGGCCCAAGCATGTTTCTATCCTTTTTCTGAAGACCAAGGTGTTTTCCCTTTTCCCATGTGCTTCACTGACACAAAGTTTTATTTCTGAGCTGTGAGATTTGTGTGAGGCTTGGGCAACGGAGAAACCCCACCCTATTTCTTTGGCCCAGATTACATATCAATATAGCCCTTTTTACGTACGGTCCACAGTGATGAAAAAAAAAGCAAAGAAGCAAGTCTACCTCTGCTTACATGCACTAGATTTGATCACCAGGAGAGGGGAGAAGCAGAGCTGAAAGTTCCCCTTCAGAAACCTCTTGGCTCTGGTTTTCATCAATTATCAGTCAATTGATACTCAAAAGGACCCATGTTGTTAGGCTTTTCCTTCATGTGATGAATGAATGCTGCTAAAGAAGTTAAGCTGTGAGTTCACACAAGTAAGCCACCAAATCTAGCTATAAATCTAAGTAAATGAGAGAGTGTTAGCTAAATGGAGTAATTCAGCACACAACTAGCATAATAGACTTAAACTTGCCCTCATAACTTAGTGGGGGTGTTTCTGCATTTCTTGGAAAGAACCAAGAACTTCTTGTGTTTTCTATATTTCATGCTTCCCAGGTGTTTTTTACTACTCTATCACTGGTATTTGGCAATATCGCCATCAATACCAATATAAATTTCTCCATTCAGAATGGTACTTCAAACCACCTAATTTTAGATAACACTTCTAACACAGTGATCAGAAGGATATGTATCACATATACGCCTTCTGATATTTAGAATACAAGAATTAGAACTCATCTCTCTGTTTGGGTTTTTTTGTGAACATAAATATTTTGCAATATTATTATATTACTACAAAATAGTAAAACAAAAAATCAAGTTAATTACTTGAAATCTTGTAAATTATTTGACTAATGCCTAAGTTGTTTCTTGTTTTGGGAACAGAGAGGAGGTTAAAATCTTAATGCATTATCATAATGTAATCTTATATATTACCAGAATTATTGTGACAAGTTGAGTATATTCTATTAAAAACTACTATTACAACTAAAGTGAGCCAAACTTGTAATTCTGACCAAAAGTGATGTGTAGCACTGCATGATTCGGGTTGTAAAGGACCCACTTTCAGATTTTGTGGTATTCAACAAAAAAGGTTGCAATTCTTATATTTCCCTTCTACCTTCAAACAATATAAATTTCTAAATTGTATAATCAGCAAGCCATTGTCATTAAGGCATGCATTATGTTAACCTATTCTTTCCTCTAGTGCATTGCACGATCCACACCCAGCATATACACTCAGTATGAGATTTGTCTGTTAGCAGAGGCTGTAGCCAGCTGTTCATCATCTGTTTCAGATTGTCACAGGATTGATGGATTTCAAGGCCAGCACTGCTTATGCTGAAAAGCATAACATAAAATTAAGCTAGAAAAAGCCAACGTCCTGAGAATCTCCATATTCATGTCTGGAGTTCTGACCATTATTTTATCAGATAGGCTATAAATTGATGCTCTCTACCTGCTCCTGGTCAAGAGCAGAAACTTTAATGTTCAAAGAGAAATGACCATTCATGAGTACTCACTGTTTCCCTATCTTAAATGTATTTCATGCTTCTGTAAGCTGTTTTGGTCAGAAAAAAAGAGAAATGTTAAATCCACAGCGTACCTTGAATCGTTAAGATGCGCACCAACATATTTCACAGCACCAAAGCGTCATTTTCGTCGAAACGTGACGGCCTAACTATATAGCCCATACTGAAGTAAAGTCTCTCAGATCTTTCTGGGTAAAATTCCTCCCTCTCCTTTTCTTTGCTTTAATTTGTGCTTCCAAACACCCACTCAATACTGGAGAAATTTGTCCATGTGAGGAATGCTGCCAGGGAGATTCAGTCTCTGCAGCTACACTGCAAGAGGCACCACAGACCCACTGCTGCACCTCCTGTACTGGATAGGGATGAGAATCTCAGAGAGCAGACTGCTTTTCACTTTTTAATTTTTTTTTTTTTTTTGCAGCTCTGCTCAGTCCATCACGATGCTGTAAAACAATGTAAAGAGCTTTTAAGCCATATTATTGCTTTTGTGTAAGTTCAAGTACTTTTGACTGCAAATGTTTCCTTTAACAGCCAGGATTGGATTTTTTCCACAGCTATTTCTTTGTGGACTGTTGCTAATCACATATGTAACAGTATTCTGAACTAAAATAAACTTATTCAGTTTGAAAAACTGTTATGCTCCCCTCCTTAGTCCCTATGCCTGTTACCACAAGTAATTTTCACAGACTGGCTTTATGAAGGGTTGTTTGGTGGTTGTTTTTTTGGGATTGGTTGTTTTTTTTTCCATCTAAATGCATCCTTCCAAAAATGTCATTATAATACAGAAAGGTGTTCCCACCACGGTGTCATTATTTGTTGACATTATCTACTTGCATAGAAAAGAACTTACAGAACCAGAAATTAGTATAAAAATGTATATAGCAAGAATGCAACAGGCAATGCCTCCTAATTCCTAGGATAAGTTTGTCTATTTCGCGAATTTAGGCCTTAAGGACCTAATTTTACCAAAAACTCAACAGTACTCTCATTTATAAACAATAGATTCCTCAAAAGTTTCAATATTTCCATACATCTCAGCTTGCCCAAACCAAGCAACCTCAAAAGGCTCCATAGTCTTGCTTCTTGTTAAAGGTCTTTACTGCAAACTGTTAACTTAAATACATGGTGGAGAAGCAATGCAGAGGTCCTACCACTCTCAACCACACGTAAGTTGCAGGGACAATTTTTAACTTGCACATTTGGGGGGATTTTCATATGTAACAGTGGATGACAAGGTAAAGGCATTAATTTAATTTAATTTCACAAGAACCCTGTTTACTAAAAGTCAAATTTTGCAGTAGTCATTAGACATATAGAAGATGCAACCCATAATTCTTCTGTATATTTCAATACAGCTAATAATCTTCTACATCCCTCTGCTACTCTTAAAAAAGAGGATGGGAACTAACAGACATTAGCAGGCAGCAAACAGACATCAATTGTCTGCTCTAAAACAGGTCAGCAAGACAGGGTTATTGATGAGAGGAACATCAGTACAGTTAATGGAGAAATTTTTTTGCTGTCTTATCCTCCCTTTCCTCGCAGTGTTGAGCATGAGCAATATGGGGCTAAAATCTAAATGATGAGAGCAGCAAGGTCCACTTTACAAGGATTTTGCACAGAACATTTTCATTCAGTCACAAACCTGTGCCTTGTGAAGCTCCCAGTAGATCTCCAGAAGGTTAATTTAGAAAAAAAAAATTAAAAGGAAAAATATTTGCCTCAGTTTCTTTTTTATCCAGCATGATGTAGAGGTATTACTGATCAAATTTGTCTTTTTGGTAGGTACGTTAGGTTTCAGTAGAGGATTCCTGTAAATTGAAAATTAGTAATAGCTCTAATTTGAAAACATTTAATAAAATACACATTGCACAATGTGAAAAGCAACTGCACTGAAGGAAAAGCAGGAGAGGGCAACATGTTTACCATCATGGTAAAGGTACAGGAATACGATGAAAAAATTAAACAGTGAATTTTGTGAGGCTGATCATCATTTCCGCAGGCTTACAATAATGAAAAGTTTCATTTAAAATAACAAAAGCCCTGAGGGGAACCAGAGAAGGTTGCATATATCTTGTATAGGAGCTCTCACACATCTTTAACAACCCATTCTCACAAAAGCTCCCTCTTTTAAGGCTATGACTTCAAGTACAAACTGGAAGCAAAGTAGCACAGAAGTAAGTGCAGTGGTATGAAAGCATATTTTCTTCTAGGAAGGACCTGTTTCATTGCACTTTATGGCTTACAGTAGAGTAATACTCAATAGTAATAGTATTACTACAATTTGTGATTACATTAAAGAATAGTGTTATATTTGAGAAGATGGTGTCCCACAAGCCCTTGGCAGAGAGCTTTCTTTCATCAGACACCATCTTTCTGAAAGGGACTGATTTCTTTCCCCTAGTACCATTACAGAGTGAAGTCCTATTAGTTACATTTAGCTCCTGGGACTCTAAATTTCTACAAAGAAACAAACCTGACTGATTTGCTTTTCTAGTGCTCTACTATCAAACATCACCATGTTTTTGCGAACAGCAATAACAACATAAAACACTCCACATTTCAAATGAGAAAGCTCATATCAAAGATTTTTCCTTTAAAAAAAACTTGAAGACTGTGTCACTGCAACCGGGCTGACTCACCAAATATATACCACAGCATACCCCACAGCATAGGCCGTACCTGAGACAGCCATGACACACAATCTAAAGTAACATCATAGCACATCAGAAGGCTTCAGCTGCCTGTCCAGACAGAGTAACACCATAAGCCTCCAAAAGCTGCAAGCATCTACAGACTCCTGCTGCTCTTGCTTCTCAAGCCCAACCTTTCTACCCTCCCAGGTTCATGCATTGCACCTGTGTGCTCTACATCTCACCACTCCATGCCTCATTACGTGCAATGCTGTTCACCTGCTTCTCTCAGCTGAAGCCCATTGGGGATGAGGAGTGAGCCACAGCCCCACTCCCAAGCACCACAAACCGGGTACCTACAGAAGACCCCATCTCTAGATTATCTTTTATCCAACAAAAAGACATACATCATTGAAAATTCTCTCCATTCCCAGACTTTAAAATTACTTGAAACATCAGTAGCTGAGGTATTATCCCATGTACTGTGCCAAATGGAAGCAACTCTATTCCACCCACCTATGGTCTCTCTTTAGTTTAATTGAATGGTTTAATTGATATGTTTTCATTTCCTGCACTAAAATGGTGTGCAACATCCCAGCTCAGACTTATCCACCTTCTTTCAATCAGCAGTGTGTTTCTGTGGAAACGTAAACCATTCCACTATGTGTACAAAATAATTTGTGATCTCAGGTGCTATAAGACACTGATTAAAAGCATTATTTAGCCTCAATTTAATAGACTGGGCAGGATCATCGTCTGGACTTTCTGGCTTGCCGATGCTCCCAGTGTCTCCAGGGAATTAGGCTAGTCAAGAGTTATAAAGAAACCTTCAGCCTTTCACTTATTTAGCATCCAAATAAATCAAACAGATACAGAAAGTATTGAAAAAGTTTGTGCAGACAAGTGAGAGAGACAGAATTATTCTTGCCAGCCTTTGCCTACCAAACACATTAGGATGTTTTTTTACATCTAATATTAGAGAGCAGGATTGGACTTCTAGCTACTCTCTCCAGAAAGTCACTCAACCAGGAATGAATGTGGCTTCACATGAGTTGACACAAGAATACATATGTTGTGCCAGGCTATCACTAAGCTTCAGATGGGTTATTAGAGATGATGCCAGAGGACAGATGCTGCCGAAAGCACTGTTTTGCCTGTAGAAGGAAGGAAGTTGCTCCAATCAAGCATACCCTACAATGCTACCATTATTTTGAAAAGGTCCCTACAGTGTTGCAGGGGCCTTGAAGATGATGGGTTGGGGGCAGAGACAATAGTTCCTTAACTATTTCTCACCAGTGCATACCAAAAAATAATTTATAATTGAAAATTATCCCAACTACAGAGAAAATGATCTGAAAATAGCTCTTACTTCTCTACTAGCTCCCCTCCCCCCCATTTCTTCAAATTTCTTGGCTTTAAGACTTCCCACACGCCTCTCTCTGCTTCCCCCTCTCCCACCTCTCACCTCCTCCCTCTCCAATCTGTCTTCCCCGCCTCTCTTGGCAGGCACTTTAGCTTTAATTCAATAGTTAAAAGGCTGAATCAAAACTTGTATAATGAGCTTGAACCAACTTTTATTCCATGTCAGAAAAGGAGAAGAGGCTAAGAACAGCCCAGATTTGATTTTGCATCAAATCTGAGCTTAGCTTAGTGAGCACAGTGACCTACCAATATTTCCCCCTTTACATGGATATATTATCTGCCAGTTGTAAAATGTTTCCTGTGCAGTCAAGAGCAGCAGTAGGAGAATCAATCTTGGTGACATGCATGAAGCACCACAGGGATGTTCCTTAGGCCCTTCTCATCTGAGACATTCCATTAATGCCGTCATCTGAAACCCAAAACCTAGAAGCTGCTTTAGCTTTAGTGGAAGGCAAATTTCAGGGAGAAAAAAAGCAGAACAAGGTAAGGAAATTAGACAGATAGAAGTATAAAAAAGTGGAGAAAGAATGCCCAGTTTTATTCTTTGTATCCAAAGCAGCTCAATTTCAGCTTAAGTGCAGAACATGACGATAGGCACTATGAGAAGTCTGCCATGCAGGGGAGAGCCAACCATGCCTTGATTAGCCCAACAGAAATGCTGATATGTGCTATGACTGCTGAATCTAATTGTAAAGAATGAGCACAAGTCAGGGAGAAAATCCATCAGTGCTAGTAGACAGTATTAACACAAAACCAAGCATAAACATGCTGTTGGCCAGCTTCAATGCCCTTAATAATTCACATTATGCTGAGATCAGTAACAGAGTCTCTATAACTTGGTAATCCCAATGCTGGTAATCCAGCAGCTGGCTTGTCATAGGAGGATCACAACCTGATATTGATCAGGACTCAAATAATTGGTAGTGAGGTTACGGTATCAGGATAATGAAAACAAAAATCAGAAAGTGATGAGAGGCAATGTCTGAAATTGCTGGAAATATATTAGATACCACTGTGGTTGATTTTATTTTTGCTCTCAGTATAAACCAGTACGAATATGAGGAAGAAGTTCTTTATTCTGCTAGTGGCTATGCACTGTAATAGATTGCCCAGTGAGGTTGTGGGGTCTCTCTCAGTCTGGACACAATTCAGTGCCATATCCTTTATGATGACTCTTCTTGAGGCAGGGAGGTTGGATCAGATGGTTAACCTTAGTCCTTTCCAACCTGAACCGTTCTGTGATCTAGAAGGTTTTGAGTAGAAACAGGGAGAAACAAGTTTTACTTACTTGGGAGAATTGCATTGCCTTTAGCTTAAAAATTAAAAAAGGAAATAAAACACGCTTCTCTATACCGCTAATAAAAGGAACAAAAACACTACACAGATTTTTTCACCATGCCATGGAGAGAAGAAACAGGCTGATTTTTTTCTCAAAGGTCAGCATGGCATCATTTGAGTTTCATGTAATCTAAAAAAAAAAAGTTACATATTATATATGTAGGAGCCCAGGTACTTCTTCTCTTTAAACTATTTCCTTTAAGGTAAATGGTAAAATCAGAAATACAGACTATATGAATTTATTCTGGCTGTTCTTGGTTTTGTTGGGTTTTCCTCCCCAGCAATTTAAGAATTTAAAAATAAATCAGCCATACTGTATTGCTTGAGAAAAAAACTTTAGATCTCAGATACAACTTCTGAAGAGAAATTTTAATTTTTTAAAAATTAATCCTAGGATTTTAAAATCTGCAAAGCATGTGCAGGGTGCACACCTATCTTCACATACACTGAAGCCTGACACTTGTACAAGGGCTAAATTTTAGCTGTAAGTGAGACTTACAAGGACCTTCCATCTTCTGGAAAATGGGACAAATACCACAGCACCAGTGCCACACATCTTTCAGATCCTCACCACACACAGCCATGTGTGTTTTGCATACAAAATATTTAAATTACACATACTTTAGAAAGCAGATTAAAGTTTTTACCAAGTTGTAATCAGTGTCACAACTATTGCATATTTAGAATTTTCTTTTTGTTTGGATTTTTCTACTAATCCATCCTTGCTGTGTGTAGTGACAATATGCATAACAAATCCATTATTTAATAGCAATAAGGGAAAATAAAACAACTACAGCAATCAGAAGACACATTAGTTGCCATCACCCAAGAATAACAATAATTTTTTTCAGACTGATATTTAGGACCACTTTTCCCTGATTTCTTCTTAAAACATAGGAAAAAAATGAACGTTTTCTGTCAATTTTTAATTACTTATTGACAACTTAATAAAAAAGAAACTAAGGAAAGCAAATACTGTGACCACATCCTGTTGTTACGAGGGGTTTTTTCATTGCAAAGAAAAAGCCAAAAGTTGCATTTATTTCTTCTCCTTCTCCCATGTTTTCATTTCCCCTTGTGCATAGGCATCCACCCTATACACACTGAGTGCATATGGGACATTGGAATTAGTATTAGCTCAGTGTGGAAGCTTTGACGTGTGACACTTTGCAGAGCTGCCAGCAGAGTGACAGTCTACTTACCATAATACTAGACTATTCTCCAAAGACTATTCTTCATCTATTCAGATCACTTCCAATAGTCTTATATCAGTGTCACAAAGGAGATTGTGCCTTCCAAAAGAAGAGCTTGCACCCCTCAGGGTTAGTTCTTTCTCCCAGAGGACTGAATGTCAGTTCTGAAGCTTTTTAGAATTTTTATCAGATGAAAATAAGAGTTAAATACAATCAAATGAAGAGAAGTGAAAACAAACAGGCCAAAATATGATGAGTAGATAAACTAGAATTCATGCTCCTACTACATTATTTCGAGAGGGGACAACTTGGTTTTTGTAGCATGGCAATTTTTTTGTAGCAGTCAGGTTGGGATTTCCTCTTTGAACATATAAAGAATATTGCACTTTGAATTCAAATGTACAGATTGCAGCAGTTAAACAGTAACTCCTTTCTCCTGGAAAATTCATTGCAATGTAGTGTTCTATGAGATAGATTTGTTGCATTTAAAACTATAAACAGTGCTACGTATGGACACCAGAAGACCATGAGAAATACCTCAGAAGCTAACACACCTCTTAGTACCTGTGTCTCCATTGTGGTACCACCGCCCATGGCAAGCATAATTTTGAGTGGGTTTGTGGATCCAAGGAGAGAAGGTGTCATGTAATTTGCCAAACATATTCTTGCTGAGGTTACAGGACCACAATGCTAGGTGCTATAGGAAAAAAAAAGCCATCTGGAAGATTTACAGAGAGACCAAGATTTACAGAGAGGATGGATAAGTAACTTCCTATAGTGATGTAGCAATATAGTGGTAGAGACGAGAACAAAGCAAAGGTTCTCAATCCTAGTCTAGCAGTTCCTTCCTTCCCACTCCATTTCCCACCATGGTATTAACTGTACTTTTAAGGACTAATTTTTAAGGCCGTATTACCTGTAAGTGTGGGAACATTTTGTGTGGAGGAGTGCTGCTATAATAAAAGGCTATTTAAAAGAACAAAAATACCATATGCTTCCTGCATTAATTTTGAAGCCTCATTAAGGTCAACATAAAATACTCAGATACACTACTGACTTGGCATGTACTTTCACTTGATCAGAGATGGTGGTATTTTTGTAAACAAAGTTGTTAATTTAACCCAGTCCTGAATAAACTTGTGTGTAAATATACTAAGCTGCAATGTTACTGTACCTTGGGAGAAGAAATGACAAATAGATGCTGAGTTTACTAATCCTAAATAATGATGGTACTTTATTTATGAACACATCAGAGAATAAAGAAAATTTGTATTATCTAGCAACTCCTAAGCAGTTTCCTACCAAACTAGCAGCCAGTTCTACAAACTAGTAATTCAAAATTGACACAGAGGTTGTGTCAGAAAGGGTGTGCAATGTTGTTCCTGTTAATAGAAAAGTATGTTTTAAATTAGGTAAACACCTTCAAATATTGTCATTTTATTCTTACTACTAAGAATAAATGAAATAAATGAGAAGCAAAGTCTGAGAATCTACCCTGAAATATTCCAGTGATACCAAATTTAGTTGCAATATCCATGAATATTAAAAAAAGTAATATATTAAATACATCCATATAAAATCTAAATGCATGATTCTACCCCATTATTGGTTCTGTAAATAAAATAGTATTGATGTTAGTGAACATATATTAAATTTTTTCAGACTGGGAAATATTTACTTTCAAATTGCCAGCCAAAGACTTACTATTCCATTCTGGAAGCTCTGACACTTATTTTCATGTTAACAAAGCTTTTGGTTTTGTTTTTTTTTTCTTTTACCAATCAATGGGGAAAAAAGTAAGAAAAATCATAATTTCTAATCTGACAAAGTGAACTGTTTTGCATAACCTTACCTTGAAACTGATATATTCATTATTTGAAAATTAACCTCTGCAGAAACTTCATTTAATCCTACAGATCTCAGAATCTTATTTGATGAAAAGAGAGAAGTAAGAATGGGCACATTTGATCAAACCATATAGTCTTGTTCTCTTTAACTCTGTTGACTGAAAACTTGTATTCATATTTTGATTTTTAATAGGCAATTGAATCCAACCAATCTTAATTTTACATCATCTTTAAAATGTACATTTTCAAGGTAATAATTACAATACCAAAGGGCAAAGGCTGGCTAGTTATATAAATAAAATTGATATTAGGGGGAAAAGCAGATAGAAAAAATAGTAAATACAGCTATTCAGCTTTTCAAACTTCCGAGTTCATGCCTCTATGTACAATTTTTTATGAACATCTTTCCTTAAAAAAAAAAAAAACTGTGCAAATTTAGTTTTCAGTCCTAAAACAGACCTTACTTTCAGTCTAAAGAATGTTGAGTGACAAAAATCTTTAACTTTATAAAAAACAATCAGTAACAAATGTAAAACTTTCTGAAGAGACATCTTGATTTCTTACATTGTTTATAAGACCACTCTCTTCTAAATATTTCTGTATTTTTTCCCCATCTAATTACTTCAACTGATGTTAATTTAGGATATGTCTATTTGCTGCCAGAATTTGTACCCACGTCAAAGCTATGCTACTTTAGTCACAGAATAATAATTAATCCCCTGTAAGATGTTTAGGGGAAAATCATTGTGTAAGTGAATTTCACTAAAGTCTCCTAAGATGCAATTCAGAGTGTATTAGGACACCTTCTTTGGAGGAATTCTCAATCACTAGGAAAAATGTAACTATGTTCATAAAGCTGAGATTAAAACATCCGAATATAGCAAAGTAAAGTTAATAAGTGTCAGTTACTTAGTTTGCTGTTAGGAATGTACTAGCAGTAGGTCAATCGTTCTGTGACAGCAAAAGCCCAATTCTCCCTCATCACACCTGACACTTCTGTAAAATTTCCCACCTAAAGGTTTTTGATGAAAGATTCTGCCTGGAAAGACCATGATGTATTTTCTAGTATATCCTTTTTCTGCTATCCCAGCCCTGATAAACAGTTAAAATGCTTTGCAGCTTAAATGCTTACTTTTTTATCTGCTCCTTGGGCACAGGGAAACTTTGTTAACCTTCTCACTGCAAAACTGGTATTCTATTAAACCCTTTGCTATGGTAATACCATTCAAAGTTACATAAGCCCAAACCACTCAGTCCACTGAGTCTACTCAGTCCTTCATGCAGATGATATTTTCTGGATCTCCAACCACTGTCTCAAAAACAGCCATACTAAAAGCCATGAATCCAGACTTTCATGGAGAAAGGCACAAATAATTGGACGTTTTTTCAACCATATTGTCATCAGACATAACAGAATGTTTTCTTGCTCTCTTATAGACAAGTTTTGTTTCAGTATAGACTTGCATTTTTGTCATTTTTTCTTTTTTTTTCAACAATGCAGGCAACTCATTCCAGCTGCAAATGTCCCCACAGCCCTGTATCATCCAGACAGAAGGCATGTATGGATATTTATCCTTGCCCACATATGGGTGTTTAAACTTGCTCTTGCTGCATTGCATCAATGGTAGTCTTGGCATCATCACAAATTTGCCAAGAATATTTTCGTTTCTGAATTCCAGTCTGCAGGACTTCTTAAATGTCCCATGTTATGTATGAAGCTAAAAAGACCACAATGCATGGTCATCCAGGATCTCAGAGTTCCCATTAATGACAGATCAAGAGCGATCCTTACAGAAACTTGTTTTAACAGAAACCATTTGAAGCAGCTTTGAGTGTTATTTTGCAAATAGATTTTTGCTTTTTGTCTTATGCTTTAATTCAAATCGATTGCAGGGAACTGTCAAAAACCTTACTTTGTTAATGATACACAACTATGGCAATTACCCTGACTCTAAGCCATTCCTCTAATCAAATAATTGGCTACCTTATTATGGAACAGGAAATCAGGGAGAAAAATACCTGATTCCAAATTATTTGTTAAATTAGCAATCTGGATTTTTTTTTCTCATAAAACTGAAGAGAAAGAAATTTTAAGAAGAAAAAAAGTGCTTCCAATAATATGTACATTTTTTTTGTACCAAGTATTACTGTGTTCTCTGCAATTTTGAGGAACCAGAAAAGTGCTGATGACACCACCAGAAGAAGAGATATGCAAAAGAAACACTCAAATGTACATAAAAATGTACAGAACAGATCTTAAAAGAGCATAAAGGTTACTAATTGAGCATGTTCCAACAAATGTAGGACAGGCTCATGGTAATGGGTGGTTGACAGGAGGGAAAAGAGAGGTGAGCAAACAATTTGAAGGCCATATATCAAAGAAAAGCAGAAAACACTACCACAGCATGAATAGGCAATGCCTCACAGGAATTCTTATTTTTTTGTATACACCTAAGGCAAAGAATAAATACATGGAGAATAGAAAAATAATCATTTTAATGCTAAAAACAAAAATTAAAAAGAGCAAAAGCACAACATAGCTCATGACAGTCTGAGGAGCTGATCAATCAGTACAGTAGCAAAAGAAAAACAAATTCATATGCAAAAATTTGCTAAAAGTGCAAACAAAACAAAAGCTATTTAAAACACAATTAACACACATTTGCGTATTGCTTTCAGATTCCTTTTTTGATGAAAATAAGTGAACACAAGGCAAGGACTAATTGCCTGTTCTTTTTAGGCAAATCCCAAAGCCGTTATCAGGCCTTGTTGAATTTAATCTTGATCAGCCTTTAAAAGAGTGGATAAGAATATTGTGTTTCCCATCCATATACCTGACCAGCACAGAAGTCACTGGGCACACTTAACCATTATGTACATGTAGAATCTCCTATAGTAACAGATTTGGGGTCTGTTCAGAGGGCCTTCTGAATAAAGAGCAGGCACAGTCTTGACTACATTTTGACTGCAATAGCAGAACTTCATCAGTGAACAGCAAGAATCATAAACTTTTTTCCCAGTAACTCACAGTTTTCCCCTTCCATTCTCTGCTCGATGTAAACCATACTAATTTAACCCCAGTGTTGATCTTAATACTCCTTTGGACATGGACCTGTAATTTTTGCAAGACAGTCTTTGCAATTCTCTGGAGCTATATAAATAACTGACAGCAATTAACTACTGCTTCACCTGCCCAAAAAGGGAAAATAGTGATCTATCACCAGAAGCAGAAAATTACTGAAGGCTCTACCTCAGCCAAGCTCTCCAAAAGGACATTTCTGTATTCCTTTCTGTTGTTTTGTTTTCCAAAGTATGTATATGGAATGGTACTTTCTGCAGCAAAAATATTTCATTAGTTTTCAGAGATTTTTGGACATACAAACAGCAGCTAGAGTGTCCATATCAATATGCTGCTGTTCATAATTCCTGCTTTTAACAATCAGCACAGTTCAGAGTTTGGAATGATGCTTCTTTTTTTAGGTCATAGCTTGAACTTGATGATCTCAGAGGTCTTTTCCAACCCAGTTCATTCTGTAATTCTGTAATTTTTGTGATTCTGTGATTCCTATTTTACTTATGAGGAGTGCCAAGTCTAAAGACACCACAGCATCTCACATTAATTTGCACAACTTGGTTCCAGATGTGAGCATTTTTTTAAACAGGTGACCAAGTGCAGCCTCTCACCAGCAAGAACTTTTCTTCTATATTTGCATAATCTAATGCAAGGAGATGTTATCTATAATTTTCTCTCATCACAATATGATGCAAGTCATATTTGGTTAGAACAACAGCTGAGTTGTAGTTAGGAAAAATAATCCAATATTCTATGCTGAAGGAATAAACCATAGGTGGTCAAAATCCCAATTTCCAGGCCCTCTTGCCTTTCTTGTCAACTCCTGACCAGACAGATCTTTTAAGCACAGGTATGGCTGGCATGCCTATCAGGGCATGAGAAGCTTGAGATTGAAGAATTCCATAGTTTTTAGTAATTTAGACCCCAAAAATGTGTATTCTCACCACAAATAAAACAAAAGAAAAATATGAGATTTTCCTGAACTGTTTCCTGTATGTTAATTTTGAGAAATGCTTGCAATTCTCCAGTACTAAAGACTAACAAAAGATAGATACAAATTCATTTTAATTACTAGGAATGAAGAAAAAAGCCCTTTGATATCTTTGAGGGTTGGGTGGTGCTTTTTCTTTTTTTTTCTTAAGCAAAATTTCTGCGTTGGTGTAAGGCAGATTTTCCAGGCTTCAACAAACCAGATGGCCATCCAAAATTGTGATATGAAATTTTTATAGAAAGTTAAGAGCTGAACCCATCTAAGGGAGAGATTTTTCAGAGATTCTAAACTTTTAAAAATAAATATTACAGCAAGATCTTATGTATCTACATTTGAACTGCAGTGAGTCAATAAATAACCACAGTGATAATTACCTGAATTCTATATTTAGAAGGAACAGAACACATGCAATAAACAATAGCACATTGTGATATTAATGAAGCACTTGCTTCCTCTAAATGTAGAAATTCAGCAATTATCACCAGAATTGGCATGTATAAAGGTGCTGGTGACAATTTTAAAAAGGCATATTGCTTATATGATAGACCAGAATGCATGCTTTGGACCCAGTGCATTCTGTTATGAAGGATTCAGTGACACAGTCCCACACTGAGCCAAGCTTATGCTCAGCACAGCATCGGCTCTGGTGGAGCGGAAGAGGTGATTGCAAGGCTTCCTTCTGCTTGCCCCAACTATGAGTTGGACAGTAGCCAACTCAGCCATCAGCACAAACTAGAACTACTATAAAGATGTTCTACTTTACACCAGAAGGTTTGGACCCCTGAGAAATGCACCACTCAGGCATCAGAGCATGTATTGAACTACAGACCTTTCCCATCAAACCTTTGTCGGACTACTTCCCTGCTAGAAGGTGTCTCCGTGATGCTCTCAGGCATTTCCACCACACATTTAAACCCTGTCAGAAAAGCTGGCAGGGCTGGGCACACCAAGATGAAATGTCTCTTTAGCTTTAGGGTCACTCTGAGTAATTCTCCTTTGCGGCTGAAGATTTGGCCCGAAGACCTGCTGTCAAAGAAATACTTCCAGGTAGCTTGCTTTTTAGACCTACATCCCCGGCCTTGTGGGCACACAGAGGCAAGTTGCTTTGATGCCTGCACATTGCACTGTGCCTCTCTAGCCTGCCTTTTTGTCCTTAACTCTATCCATCATTTTTTCCTGGGTGAAAAATACCCTGCTTACATTTTTCCTTAGACTTTCATGCAATCTGGTTTCCTACAACCCTATTGTATTTCCTTCACAGAAGGAAAATAAAGTTCACAGAACATATGAAAGTGATCATTTGCCACCTGGCTAACTGCAGGGTTTGAGTTTTGGCTTTCCACCCTAATACATGCCAAGAAAAGTCACCCACAGAGCAGAGATCTCAGTCAGTGGACTAAGCCTTCTCTAATTTTCTGAGCAATGAAGGCTTCATACTCATATTTCTCCTTCACATTATACTTGCTATTCAGAAAGCATTGCTGAACTTGGAAAAATTTCTTTACTGGGTGCCACCTCACCAAGGAATCTGCAGCACAGCCTGCAGTGATCAGACAGCTCTCCTTCTGTTTGGGAACTTGGCATAGGTTATAAAAGAAAATTAATTACTGAAAGGGAAGGGTAGTCATTTTCCAAATTACAGAATTCAGTTGTTTGCTTAGTTCACCAGCATTTTGACTGTGTATATTCTGCAATAAAGGTGTAAGTGGTTATGGTGACTCTGCTCCTATCAGTGCATCCTGAAAGATGAATAACTGCTCCAGCACTCCTGCTGGAGCTCTGTACACCTCCTGCACTCATACAGATGTGTGAAATGACTGCATACGGTCCTCATGGAGAGCATCAGAAGTCAGTCATGCTCCTTCAAACTCCCATCTCTGCCTCAGAAAGTACCACCAGAAGTTGACTCCTATTGCTTCAGGGACATATTCACAGGCAGATGCTCCCAGTCTCAGGGAGATGACAACCATCACACATTGCCAGCATGGGAATGCAATCGCAATATTTTGGAGCATTATGGCACTGAACGTACACAAGATCACACGGAGAAGATAACATGCAAGGAAGAATTCATATACCAGCCATGTCAAAAAAGGAGATGAATAAAAGGACTGCAGCTCATGCTCTCCTTTTCTGAGAGGTAATATTTCCAGAGGACACAGGGAGCAGAAAGCTCTCCATATGAATCTACAGAGTGTCATGGTTTAACCCCAGACAGTAACCAAGTCTCACACAGCTGCTCATTCATTGTTTCACCAGCGGGATCAGTGATAAAAACTGGAATGGTAAAAGCCAGAAAACTCCTGGATTGAGATGAAGACTGTTCAATAGGGAAAGCAAAACCCACACACATAAACAAAGTAAAACCAGGAATTAATTCACTGCTTCCCAGGGGAAAGAAGGTGTTCAGCCATCTCCAGGAGAGCATCTCCAGGGCCAGAATACATATAATGGTTACTTGGGAAGATGAACATCATCACTCCAAATGTCCCCCACAGTGCTTTCTTCCTTAACTCACCTTACATATTGAGCATGATATTACATGGTTTGGAATATCCCTTTGGTCAGCTGGAGTCACCTGTCCCAGACATGTCTCATCACAGACTTCCAGGCACCTCCAACCTCCTCACCAGCAGAGCAAGTATATGAGAAGCAGAAAAGGCCTTGTTTTTGTGAAAGACCTGCTCAGCAATAACAAAAACATCTCTATAGTATCAACCCTGTGTTCAACACAAATCCAAAACACAGCCACCATACCAGCCATTGTGAAGACAATTAACCTTACTCCAGCTGAAACCAGTATGAGACAGCTTAACCAGATTTTTAAGAGGAATAGTTGTATTTTTTTCTACAGAAACTTGCAGAGATGATAGCACTGAGACTCTAGATACACTGATCTAAATGTCTGTTAACATAAACTGCTTACAACTTATCCAACAGAATTAGAGCTCAGAAGCTGGCAAGGTCAGGAAGGTGATTCGTTCGGCAGTTGTGCTGACTCTTATATCTCTACTACCACCATATAATGTCCTCCTCCACAAAGGGCCAAAGACATGATAGTGAAAAAAATCACCACACGAATAGAATCATTAGGATTGGAAAAGAGTTCCAAAATCATCAGTTCCAACCTTCTAACAAATACCACCATTCCCACTGAACCATATCATAAAGTTCCACATCTATTCACCAGGGATGGTAACTCTACACCTGAGGACCCTGTTCCAATGCTGATCACCCTTACAGTGAAGAAATTTTTCCTGATATCCAACCTCAGCCTCTCTCAGTGCAACTTGTCCTATCGCTAGTTGTCTAGGAAAAAAGACTGAACCCCACCTTGCTACAACCTCCTTTAAGGTAGTTGTAGGGGGCAATAAGGTCTCCTCTGAGCCTTCTTTTCTCCAGGCTTAAAAGCCCTGTCCATAAGCCAGGATGACTTTCTGGCCAGACTGGATGTCTTTCTGACTTGGAAAAAGTAGTTAAAGTTCACAAACACTAAGCTGGGAGCTCTTATCACAACAACCAGAAAGGGACTGCTCCTCTCAAACTAGGATAAGTCTCTCCACCTGTTTCCAAATAAAACCTGAATTCTTCTTTTCTTCTTTCTTTCTTTCTTTCTTTCTTTCTTTTTCTTTCTTTGTTTCTTTCTTTCTTTCTTTCTTTCTTTCTTTCTTTCTTTCTTTCTTTCTTTCTCTCTTTCTCTCTTTCTTTCTTTTCTTTCTTCCTTTCTTTCTTTTTCTTTCTTTCTTTCTTTCTCTCTCTCTCTCTCCTTCTCTCTTTCTCTCTTTCTTTCTTTTTCTTTCTTTCTTCTCTTTCTTTCCTCACTTTCTTTTTCTTCCCATCAGTTACGTGAATGTTTGAAAGTCATGTACTGTGTGGCATCTTGGTCAAATCAGCTAATAAGCACAAGAATTACTGTGTCTAAGAAAATATATACTTCCCCTGTGCCTATCTGTGCTTGGCTGTAATGACAAAATATCTGCTTCAGGGGTATGTATCCCAGCTATGCGCATCGGGATATACTCAATATCCATAGGGACTGCTAAGCAAGTGTGCAATCCAACTGCTCCACTCTGCTCTTCTCAAGATGCTCTTTGCTCACACAAGCTCTTATTGTATTTTCCACTTAGCAGCACAATGACTACAAAACACGTAGTTATAAAAGAGCACACCAACTGGTTCTCAACACGGAACAGAACAATTGGGTGGTGGAATGTACTGGGAAATTCCCCATTCTGCACCTTTTGTTCCAAGGTTGCTAATGTATTTTCCGTGAGAATTTCTTCCGTAATGGAAAAAATATGTTAGGAAACAACTTATTTATTATTAGAATGACAGGCAGAAAGGGGAGTATAACAGTTTTAAACAGAGACATTTTCTAGGAAAAATATTTTAAAATGCAGAAATATGTTTCGCAGTAGCCACATTTGATAAGAACTGACACTTCAAGGCTTCACAGTCAAAATCTTCTGAACTGCATTCAGATAAGCTGTACCATAGCCTGCAGCACTGTTACATGTTCTGGTTTGCTATTTAGTTTGTCGAATGGCTTTGTCCACTTCCCCTTCACTTATATTGGATGGTTCAATCCCTCAGTTTTCCTGTTTAGATCCATGTCAGTTATGTTAACCCCTCCTTTTGGGTTTGGTTTAGTCATGTCTTTCAAAGTTCTCCGCCCTTTGTTCTAGAAAGATCCCTGTCCCTCAAACCCCCATCCAATAATAATCCTCTTGGCCCTGCAGGGGTCTCCCTCTTCCCTCGACGCCCCATTGGGGCTCATGTCCTGCCCCCCTCCTTCCTACCCAGTGATTTGTTCCCTTCCTGTGATGTAATCTTTTGTGCCCCTCCCCCGGTTAGTTGTGATTGGTTTGCTAGAAGTTGCCTCCCTCTGGGTGGCAACCCTATATAACCTGATGTCACCAGTTACCTGCGCTCTTGTTCGCCTGCCCTTCGTCCCATTTGCTCCCTCCTTGGTTCTGTAACGTTGGAATAAACTGAGGTGGATCCAAGGCACAAGAGTCTCCTCTCGATTCCTTTGTGGGGTTTCGGCGTTGCTTACTCCTCTGTGACTCCTGAGTGCCATAGGGCACTGTCAGCGTGCGTGTCTTGCCGCTGCTACCCTCTAGCCCAGAGCCATCAAAGCTAGCCGAGATAACAGAGAAAGGAGGACAGCGGCAGTTACATGTATACAAAGTTGTAGAATCAAATCTCTATTACTGGCTATGGGACTAAACCACCTTAAGGATTTTTTTCACAATGAAACTCACTGTCCCTATGAAGATGGAGCCATACACCTAGACAGAGCCAAAATTACCACATGGTAATGGTAATGGATACCACATCTCCTAACATGCTAGGCTATGTTTAGTGTTCAATCTCCCATAAGCTTATTGATGTTGCCCCTCTGAGGTCATCATGGATGGACATGAAGATGAGGTACCTACCTCTGGAGCAAAGTCCTGAAGCAGCCCTCCAAGAATTTCTAACTATTGTTCAGCATCCTACCTATGAAAATGAAGCACAGGATGCAAGGAGAAAAAAACGAGTTGGTGAAATACAAGGAGTAATTATGCAGCTGAAATGAAGTAGTGGAGGAGGGGTTGAAATGGAGATGAACACACACATAAAAGAAGTGCTCAGAACTAATTCTACAGTTAAAATACTGCCATTCCATGTTTTTTTCAAAACAGCCCTCTTGTAGCAGATAATCCATTACATTTGTCTCTTAATCCTCTCAGCATGCCTAAGCAGCACTGCAGTCTATTGGCTGAATTTTTTTCAGCATTGACCATATCATCATCATCGTCATATCATTGACAATATCAACATCCTGCTACCTAGAGCAGCCATAACCTCTGTAAAAGAAAGTCCACACACATAATAACATGCACAGGAGAGTTACATTTTAAATAGCAGCAGCTCTGTAAACATGCTATATGTTTACACATATCTTTTAAACATATCTTGTCTGCAAGAAATGCATAACTGAGGGCTACAAAACATCTTTTAGCCTTTTCTCAGTCTTTGTGATGTAATTTTTTCCTCCGGCTATTTTCCTAAGGCACAATCTGTTTTTAGGTTGCGTAAACAACAACAGTTTTTGCCTTTTCATTCAGGGAAACAAGGCTTATAATGTCTGGAAAGGCACCTGAAGTTAGCATCATTGGGCCCAGCTCTTCTGCAGTGGCATTGTGTTTTACTACAGGGACAGCCAAATGAAATAATTTTATTAATAAACACAGCTCTATACAATGCTCATTCTGAACATGTGACTTAGTAGTGAAAATAAAAGAAGTGTACACTGCCCATAATTGATATTCTTGTGCTAACTCTGCTATACCCCAACTACATATCCTTCTACAGCAATCTTGTGTCTTGTTTATCATGCAGATTCAGCAAACATATACATAGCCAAATTCTTGTGCAAAACTTGATTTAAGGTCACCAAATTCAGTTTTAATGAAAATTTCCCCAAAATATTAAGTGGTTTTTGGTTTTCCAAGAGCAGTTTCCAAGAGCAGAAAAAAAAAACCTCAAAACCTTACTTCTTTGGAATGTCACAAATACTGTTTTCCTCCAAATTTGGACATAAGAGCTTATAACATCAGCTTGCACTAGTGTATGGAAAAGGCTACTTGTATCTTTAGCACAGCTACAGACTTGGAAAAATCTCTTCCTCTTTCCTGCTGCAGGCTAAGCAGACACATTTTAAGGGTAAAAGGCTAAGAGAGGTACAATTAAGGAGTCAATGGCTAATATCTCAAACTACTGTCTTGCAGCATGAGTAAGTTGCCAAGGACTGGAGAAAATAGTTACTTGCCATTGCCTAAGGTCACAAAGCATTTAAATTTTTGATTAAATAATTGTCGTGGTTTCAGTTTGCCAATTTAGAATTTTTTCAGTAATTTTGAGACCTCTCAGCCAATGGACTTACTTCTTGCTGCGAGACAGGATTAGGAGAAAGGCAAAGCAGGCTCAAACTTCAAAAAGATATAAAGAAAATTTATTGACAGTAGCTAAAAAGGAAAAGAAAAAGTAGTAAGAATCAAAACAAACTCTTCAGACCACTTCCCCTCCCCCACCTGACTTCTCTTGAACACTGACAATGTAAAGAACCAAACTCAAACTCTCAGTCAGTTTACCACCTTTGACATATTCTTAATACGGTTCACTCAGGGAGAAAAGTCTCTCTTGTTAAGGTTCTGGAGACTTCTCCACAAGAGGGAAAACACAGTTCTCTCATGGTTTTCTCACGACTAGCAGCCGCCTGGAGGAAAATCTGCTATCGTGAAGTCCTTCCCATCTCAACAAGCCTTCCCACAGCCTGTCGATGTAGCAAATGTTAGACAGAAGTTCTTCTCTGCTGAATTGCAATGTTAATGGTCACAAAGCCATCACATTGAGGTTCAATCAGGACCCTCCTTTCTTGATATTATGTGGCCTTAAGACACAAAGATTCTTTTTTCCCAAAGAGTCAAAATATAGATGAAGATCAAAGTTAATCAGAGTTTTCCTCCATCAAAGCTAGCTTATCCATAGCAAACTCCTCATCTTTTCCTTCTGATTATATTTCTTATGTAGAGTATCACTATTTTTTGGAGGGGGGGTGGAGGTAATGGATGGGGAGAAGAGGGGTATAGAAAAAACCCACAGTGGTGGTTTAAGCTCGAAACCGGGCAGAAACACCAATTTCATGTAGTGGTTTTGGTTCGCCAATATGAGATTTCGCCAATTTTGAGATTTCCCAGCCAACGCACCAATGAGTGTGGCAGGTTCGGTGCTGACCAATCACCAGTGCTCTCAATTCCTGCTGTGAGATAGGTTTAGGAGAAAGGCAAAGCAGGCTCAAAATTTTAAATGGGTATAAAGAAAATTTTATTAACAGTGACTAAAAGGAAAAAAAAAGTAGTAAGAATCAAAACAAACCCTTCAGACCACTTCTTCTCCCCCCACAAGCTTTTCTTTGAACATTGACAATGTAAAGAACCAAATCCTAAAATTTCCAGTCAGTTTACCACCTCTAAAATAATCTTTCTTCAGTTCACTTAGGGAGAGAAGTCCCTCTTGTTAAGGTTATGGAGACTTCTCCACAAGAGGAAAAAACGGTTCTCTCCTGGCTCTGTCATGAATAACAGTTGCCCAGGGGAAAATCTGCTATCGAGAAGCCATTCCCATTTCCACAAGCCTTCCTAGAGCATGTTGATAGGACATGTCAACTTATGCGGTATTGTTTTAAAGATGAGTTGTTCAAAGGCAAAAGCTCTCATTATCTATCTCTCAGATTGTCTTCATCTCTAGGAATAGAGCTCTTCTCCTGAGAGCAGCGGACTACTCTTCTCTCATTCTCTGTTCAAACTTCTCATATACAGCTACTTTCACATCTGCTTACTTTAGCATGGAGGCCTTTGCTCAATATCAATTTGAATGCTTTCATCTCCCCATAATTTCATGTGTTATAAGGAAAAAAGAGTCTTTTCTCCATAGCTTACAAGAGGATTTCAGCCCCAAGAAGGGCATTTTCTCATCTCTCCCATCTGGGACTTAACTTCCTTCCTCACTGACCATGATGTCTTCATGTTGTTCCATCTTTCTACTTGCATCTTGTTCCTTTCTCTCACTCGAGGGAGGATTGAGGCACTGAAAGGGTTAACATGTTGCCTTGCCCCTGGTTGAGCTGGGTGCTCCAGACGGCTGGAGCTGTGGCTGGGAGAGGCGGCTCGGATCGGGATCAGCTAGGCCCAAACTGAGCAGCAGCACGCCGGGATGGGAGGCTGCTCCCGGGTCCGACGGGCTCGGCTGGGCCCCAGGCTGGGGGGCTGTAGCAAGCAGCCAGATGTTAGCAAGGCTGGCTCCATCAGGCACCGCGGCACCCCCCTCTTTCCTGCGTGGCAGCCGATGGTGAGGGGGGAAGACTGGCAGGCGGCCCAGGGGAAGAGTGCCCAGCCCCATAGCACAGCTAGCCGGCCTGGCCTGGCTGAGACAGGGGCCAGGCCGGGCCTGGTTACCTGATGCCAGCCGGGAAAGAAAGAGGAAGTTCCTGGGTTTTTTGGTCTTTAACATGTGTTTTTCACAGAGGCATGTCCAGCTTCTCAGTGG
>VWZV01001094.1:0-23921 GCA_013397155.1 Irena cyanogastra | reverse complement strand
AAAAAAAAAAAAAAAAAGAGAGAAAATATCCTAAGTGTAGTGCCATCTTCAGAACTTGATTCTTGGAACAAAAATCTTGTATCACCAACACGATCGCCAACACATATCTGAAGAATGAAAACTTCTGCATAAAGTTCCTTATTGGTCATAAAGAACAAGAACAGTAGAAAGCGCAATTTTCATCTGCAACACTGTGTAAGTGGATAAACTAATATCTGACCCGACCATTTTCAATGCATTAAAAAAAAATTCTGAGTGCCTATAAATGTACTGCCATATAATGAATATATAGGATTCCTTAAATCTGTTTTCTATTTTTTATATTAAGAAGACCTGTCTTGTATTTGTCATGGCACCAGCCTTCATCTTTTCTGATCAATTTCTCAGCAAAGGTTAAAAGAAAGAGTTTCTGCCTGGGCACATGGCTTCTGACCCACACCACTCAGAAAGTTAGGGTGTCATTTAAAGTAATAATTTTCCTACAGAAACCAGTTTTTAACACTAGACTTGATTTTAATGAACTTAATTTTTAAAAACAATTTTCTTGACATTGATATATCCGTGTGCTTAAACTACAATGAGAATATTTCCGTATTTCCTAGCACTGATGTATAATTTCTCTTTGAGACATCCTAACTGCATTTTATTTTTCCTGATGCTGGGTCCCAGCCCTATATTGCCTAAGTTTCACACAGTGCAGTTGCATTCACTGTTTTAATCTTAAGTTACATACATTTTTTGTCACTCCATTGTTTCTAATTGGTTTCCCAAGCACCCGCACTAATACAACTGCTCTATTTGGCAGCTGTCAGTGCCCACAAACTCCTTTGTCTTCTTCTTTGACACTATTTTAGGTGTTGTCTTTTGGCACTAAAGTGAAAACAGTTATAATCAAATGTAAAGTATAAAAAAACTCCGAAACATCTGCATATAAGCAATCTTCATATAAGAAATTACAAGCAAAATAACCACAATCAGAGAATGAATTTCCAAGACATGATTGGTGGTGGAGCAGACAAAAGCAAAGGCAGGGCTGACCACAGCACCCTTGTCTGAAAGCTCATCACGCCAGGCATCCAGGGCTGTCTAGCTTGGCTTAGGAGGTTGAGCTCTCTTCCTAAACCGTTCTGTGCATTTCCTGACTGGATAATGGTCCACTGGAGGTTGTTGCTTTATGGTGGAAAATGTAGATATTCTAAACTACTCAGGTTCTTGCATAAAAAGCCAAATAGTACACTTTTAAAGTACTATGTTTTATGAATAACAAGGGGATGAGCACAGCAAGGTGCTTATCAAACTGCCTGCAAACAAGGACCAGTGAAATACAGTGTGGGAACCTATTTGGGAAAGGGCTGTGTTATTTTTACTGCACATGCAGAGCAGATGGGTCATCACTTTGGTGTCTATTATCCCACCTTGGGAAAACATGAAACTGAAAAGCACAGTGCTTTTTTTATCTCTCACACAAGAATGAAGAGTGCAGCCAAACCCAGTACTGCACGAACCTCTGGTTTAAGGAGATCTAGGTGTTTCAAAGCCAGTCCCCAAACACCTGAAATACCCTGAGTGCAGAAGTCCTCAGTTCATAGGTGCACTGGGCTGTGAGCACCTGTCTAGATCCAGGCTGGAAATCGAACTGTACCAAACAGGGCAGTTAAACAGTGCTGCTCCTGTGTCTCTATCACTACTATCTATTTAGCCCAGTAAATCACTACTACTGATTTACTGGGCTAAATAATCTAGGTCTGTAACATGAATTCCTGGTAGAAAGTGAATTACTATTTGCATGTAGGAAGGAATAGAAAAAAAGTAATGAGTGAGTCTCAATCTCATGTTCAGTTTTCATAGAAGATCCTGTAAAACAGGTTAAAAACAGTCATGTAGGACAGAAAAATATCTGCTTAACAAGACAAGGGTGCACAATCCACATGTGCAATCCTTGTGATGTTTCTACAGAGTCGAGCTTTATAGGAGGGTGGAAAAGAACTTCTACAAAATATACAGTAGCAATATAAGTTTTTTATTTGACAACTTAATTAAGAGAAGAAAAGTTAGTGTAAGGCATGCAGAATTAATGATGAATCACACATATTCATACAGACTTCATTTTAGTGTTTCAATTATACACATTCCTAACTGAAAAACAGCAACATAGAATTTTCTGGTAATACATATTATATCTGTTGAAATTGATAATATTAGTTCAGTAATTACTGAGCCGTTATTGTCAAGCATCAGGAAAAAAAAGAGGTAGAAGGATATCCTAGTTATTAAAGTTTAGTATCAGCACTGAAGAAAAAAGTGTGAGGGGTTTTTACCTACAGGTGCAATACTTAGCACAAGTCCAAAAGGTAACAAAAAGTGCATATGGACCCAATTAAGAGGCAAGGAAGAGTGGAACAATAGCTTAACGACTGGAGAACCAAACTGAGGGTTGGGAGATTTTTGTTCGATTCTCATGTTTATCAGAGATTACCTATGTGATTTAAGTAATTTCATCTCTTTATGCCTCAACTCTATCTGAAATAACAAAAACATAATATGCAATACACCCCTCACCCACACTTTTGTTGGAATTACCTCCTTTTCTTACAGAGTTGTCTTCCAATATTACGGTAAAATATCAAATATGCTACCATAATATGAANGAACCGCTGCAGATGCCAGGGGTCTTATATTATGACAGGTTTTTTTTCCTTTTACAGTAACAGCAGCTTGAAATCAAGTATAGATGTTTATTTTTCCAGTAACCTATCCAAAGTTACTTATACTATCATAAATACATACACATAAAATAGGTTTCTATTATAATTGCCTTTGAGTGTATTCATAATTACCCCTACCAAAATTACCAACCAAGAGCCTCACCTGAAAGAACAGCTGGAAACGGCTTCTTGTGCAACTTTCTATGGGACAATATCTACGTTACTTCCTCTTTGTCAGACATCAATAATACACAAAGCACCTGACTCCTATATCCCAAAAAATACCTTTTAGAAATTCATGTTGCGTTGATGAGAGGTTCTGTTTTCATCAAGTAAAGCACTAGGGCACTAAATGTATGGAGCAACTCTAGTTAGGAATTTTATATATTATAATAGCAACAAAAAATACATGCTCTGACACTTCAGTGCACAAAATAATACTAAGAAAGGGATGAAGAGGAAGATAAAGAAGCCTCTCCCTTTAACCTGTCAGTTTGCATCATTTTTTGAAATCAACATAGAAGACATGGAAATAAATTCCATCAAAAGGCAAAATATTATTTCCTGAAGGTATTTAGGCAGAAAAAAACAGGTAAATACCAACACAAGATTTGAGCAAACTCTGTCTGATGTGGCAGACTGTCGAGCTCAGCCTAGTACTATCATGGATGTCTACTGCTAAAGCTATTCTCCAGTTTAACCAACATTTGATTGTTACTAGAAATTACTCCAGTTGTTCCAACTGAATGTCTTCTTTTCCCTCTGGAAAATGCTGACTTGTCAAAGTGTAGATGATCCTTGGGAACAGATGATTTTAATGAAGTTCTTGTTGAACCCAAGAAAACTGGAGCTGTGCCATTTGTGAAAACTTTACTAAGGAAGGATTCTAAAATTATCCCATGTTACTTTCTGCCTGTTCACCTAATACACTGCTAAAGAGACCAAGCTCTCTCAAGTCTCAGGCTATGGACTAGCTAGACCTGGAAACACAGATACTCAACCTCTGGAGTTTGCCAAGGCTTGGGAAAGTTCAGGTAGACATACTTTAAAATTATTGACAAAAATTAGAATTTTTATTTTTGTTAAGCAGAGCTCTGGACATATTTAGGAAGACATTTTGAAGGTTCGTTTTTCACCTTTTTTTTTTTACTCTATCTTTAATTTTTCCACTGAATGCCTGAAAGTAGAGTATATTTCTTTGGCTTGTAGTTACCATTGCAAAGCCATTTCAATTGATCAAAAAAATTACACCAGCCCTGGTGACTTTCTCCTCAGACAAGATGGCTCTGTGAAAGAACTGACCTGTGGAGATGCCATTATCGTTTCCTGTCAGATCAGAAAGACCTGCATGGCTAGCTGAAGCTAGACTTATATAGAAATTCAAGATGGCTACAGTTCAGAAAGATAAATCCTACTCAAAAACATTAAAATCCTCTGAATTTAGAAGAGATTAGGCATGCTACCTACTCTAACTGGAAGACATAATCTATTACTTATTTCTCTTCAGTTGCCTAGTTTGATACTTTGTATTCAGAATATTACAAAGCAGAATTGGTAAACATGAGAGTTTGCATGCTGAATTTAGTTTTTTTTCCTAGTGTCTGAAGCTATTACTCAATTTTCTTGGCTTTTTAGTGTACCAAAATGACAGCTATTTTCAAGTTCATCTAGGTATGGATGCCACCTTTATCAAGTCTTTTTAGCACCACTTGCTACCTTCCTATTGTGTTTATTGTCTCACCCTTATTGTGAAGCTTTTTATGACTTTCCCCCCCGATTCCTATTGTAGCAAGTTACCCTGCAGCTTTCCCTTTTCTGTCTCCACCTTGAAGAAGGGATCTAACTTCCCAATTTTGGCTATTGCAACAACAGCTTTATGTCAGCAGCTGCTGATTTTGGTGCTGGAAAGTGGCTGTCAGAGGTTTAAAATTCATTGTTTTCACATCCCCTTTGTATGATGTTCATTGTACACAACCTCTGAAGTACCCGTGTGGTTTCTCTCCCTCTTCCAAATGATTTGTAGGGTGCTGTAATCTACTGGAGAAAAAAAATTGGAATTCTGCTTTCGTTCTGCCACTTCTTTTTCAAGGAATATTTGTAAAAAGAAAATTTGTGTCCAGACTTAGGGGGTCTGCAGGCCTTTAGATGTCTGAAAGGATTACATACTCAAACCTTTTCTTTTTTAGATAATTCATGTTCCAGCTTCCTTAACCTCACAGATCTGTTTCTTTGGGCATAGGAAAAGTTCTCTTTAGTTCTTCTTTAAAATGTGAAACAAGATTTTGCTCTTACTACAAAAACAAATGCATTAATCATGTTACAGAGGTGTAAACACAGAACACAATGCCAGCAAGACAATTTTGTTTAACAACAATTTTAATAGCAAGGGTACCTGGTAATCAAACAAAAACAAGGATGAAACTTTGAGAAGCCACCTCTTTCCTATGCATATGCAGTGCAATGAGACCTCACATAAAGCACTGAGAAAGGAAACTGGCTTCTCTTTCTGTGACCCTGAAATCAGTATTTATCACATAAAAGTAGACACATTCCTTAACAGGAGAAATGAAGGACAGGAGAACCAGGTCTTCACCTAAATATGCCCACCTCTGACCTGTTCATCCCCAAATTCAATAGTTTTATTGACTATCACAATGAGATTAAAACCAAATCAGTTTTGGAGATCACATTCTCAGAGTACAAAAGTGACACAACTATGCATTTTAGATATAGCAGAATCAAACCCATAGAGGAAAGCTGAGAATTTTCCCTCATCAGCCACTACATGGATAAGACAAAATTTATTTAATAAAAGCTGCTCTTTTTTCCTACTAATTTGCCTTGCTTCTGTTCTCAGGTCACCACTGACCCCATTACATTACCATGATCAGGCTGCACACCAAAATGAAATGACTGAAATGCAACTCTCAGCAGAACTGGAACAACCCCTTAGTTTTTTATTTTTTACTTTCATGTGTGTGAGACAGGGAGAGAGAGCAAGAGAGGGCTATTGAACTTTAAACTTCCTTATAAGCTGTATTGTGGGAAAGTGCCATTTTTACGATTACATGAAGGAGACCTACCTCTGAGAACGTCCTTTTAGCCTGTGAAAAAACTAGAATCATCCCATGAAATCTCCAAAACATTGAAGCACTGTGAGAATTTGTATAAAAATAAACACTGGATTATTTCAGTACTACTCCCTTGAGAAAACGAGATCAAATTACTCAGAGCTACTAGCATAATATTGACAGAGAAAGGGAAATTAGCAACTGATGCCAGGGCTTTTTTTGTCTTGTTTGGGTTTTTTTCCTGTCTTCTTAGTGTAAAGTAATACTTGGAAGAGGCAGCAAAGGCAAGTTAAGCTTGTGATTTGAAATACGCTCCAAAATGAGACCAAGCCCTCGAGGACAGCAAACCAAGCAAGAAAGAGCGCTTTTAAAAGGTGTAAACTGGAATTCACAAAAACATGAGAGCTTGGAAAGCATCTACAGACAGACACAATCCAAAAGCAGAAAAATTCTTGTCTCTAGAGTTCAGTTTATGCTTTTTGTCAAGCATTTGTCTCAGGAGAAATTAAGATGTGGAAGACACAAGGAGTCATACAGGATCCCATGCCACTGTAAAAGCTCTTTCTAGGCCTGGTCAGAAATGTTCTTCATTTCATGGAAAAGTTATTATTCTATATTTTCACTGGAAGGGCTTAGAATCTCACATTGTAAAAAACCCCACACTTTATTTAGCTTTGGCCCTAGAACTGGTAAATGATGGTAAGAAAACACATGAGACGTTGTGATTTCAGTTAGCTACTGGTGATCTCTAAAAATCAAGAGAAAGATATGATGTGAAGCCATGATTCTAAAAATTTATGTATAAGACAGGAATTAGAATGAAGGCATCTTCTCCACAGTTATTAACTGTTCCACAATACTGAGCAAAATTAAGCAATTCTTTGATGAAAAATGTGCATCAAAACTCTTCTGAGAGGGTTTATATTGACTCAGAGGAGAGAACAAACTGGCATTGTCACCAGTTCAGAGCAATGCTCCAAAGCAGAGACTTCATTATTGGTCTGACACACGAAATATGAGCTTCAGATTTTAACTTACTGTTACTCTTCATACCTTGCATGGCACTAGGAAGATCAGGAAGACAGTATAATGCAATAGGAAAAAAATACAAACAAACAGGGAGAAGGTATTATGTCTGCTGTCTTGGCTGACTCTGGATTCAACAGTCAAAAAGAGTTTATTTAATCTGAGCTGGAAAGCCAGGATTTTTATCTGGACATGTAAAAAATTCATACTTCTCTGGGATGAAACTCAGATAAGATCCCTCAGCAAGCATTGAAAAAGCACTGCAGAAGAAGACACTGCTACATTCCTTTGACAAAACTCCTTCCAGGCAGCCCAAGAGTGAAAGTAAACAGAATTTGATCATTTTGCTATCATACTGGCTAACAAAAGAAGATGAAGGCAAGAATGTCCAATATGAACTAACAGAAAGGAAAGAAATTGCTTCACAACAGGGAGAAAATCAACACCTTCAGAAGCAGAAGGAAAAAACCCATGTTTTTAGCTTCACTGTCCAATCAAGTTAATAAAACTCTTCAAAAATCACCATACAACTCTCTATCTACAGTGAAAATTCGGTATCTACTGGCATTAACAACATCATTAATAACAAATGTATGTTTAATTACTCTTGCTAAGATTAAAAAGGCCATTATTCTTGTAACATAAGAAATTTATGATCTGCAAAGTCTGTTTAATGCCCTATGAATCACCCTTAAAGGCACAGGGTTTACTATTTGAAGATACTTCTGACATTCAGGCATTTGTGTTTGCTTGAAGGAATACTACTCAGCTGGGCTGAAGTTCATGCTGTGACAATGAGAAAGTGCTGTTACATTTGAGAAGATCAGATGAAATTACAGAACATTTGATAACAGTGACTTTCATTTAGAACTCTTTAAAATGCACAAGGACAGAATAGGGTTCTCAGAAGTAGCTAAATCACTTTTGACCCGTCATCTAAGTGAAGAAAAAATAAATTCTTCTGAAATACGGGTATATTCCCCAGCAAATTTTGGAAATACTGCCCCATAATCATCAGCTTTTTGTATCACATGCTGAAAGGGACTTGCATCAACACTATAAATGCTAACGCTGTGGATTATGCAATGTACACATTCTGTAACCAGATCCCCAGGACAACAAATACACCTATTTGCCTTGTTATTCAAGAGAGGCAATATAGGTAATGCTGTAGTGCCTGTATCTATGTATCAGTCTGTCTGATATCAATTTTTTAATGGTAGTAAACTCTTAATGTGTATTCCATCTTTAGAACTGAATGTGGTTGTATAAACCATCCCATCCTTCTGCAGTTGCAGAAGTAATTACATCCTTCTAAAGCTTGAAACACTGCACTTCTCCTGGAGTTCAGGGCAAGTAGGAGATCTGATCTGTGACAGATGGAAAGGTAAATGCATTTCCCACCTCTAAGCTCTGTGGATGGTGCTGGAAGGTTATAGAGAAAAGTTATTGCAGTTCACAGCAATAGCAAAGGGGAATAGCAGGGTAATTCACTCTGAGATCAGGAGTAGCCCTTAGTTTATGTGGCTCTCCAACTGGCTCAGCTCCACATCATGCATGCTCTGAAATCACAGCAACAAGGAGGGAGACATACCAGAACATCAGTAGGAAATGTAGCTGTCAGAAAAAATACTCAAGTGATCCATATCTCAAAAAAAAAATGCTGAAAAAGGCTCCCTGCTCAGCCTGTTTCACTAACCAGGGGCTACACACTGATGTCTGTTAAATATCTTTTGTATTTTAAAACAGCTGAATTCACTGTCCATTGAAATACATTTTTAAGGCTGGGTTGAGGGATGTTAGAAAATATAAAGAAGCATTATAAAGTCAGGATTTGTTGAATGCTATATTTGTCTTTGAGGCAAGGGTGGTCAGTGACTTACCCTCTTTCCCTCACTTCCATGGAAAATGCCAACAGTCATAGATGTAATTGTCATTGATGTAATGGTAACAGGAAACCATGATTCGTTCTTCTGCTGCTTGATGCAATACCAGGACAACAAACAGAGAATGAGTATCATGTTATTAAAACATCAGATGTATGCCAGATCTTAAGAATAATTCAGAGCCACCAGACCTACTTCTTGGGCATACTTGCTCTCATTGGGTAGATGTCTCTCACAGAGACATCTACTAACACCAGAAGTTCAATTTCTGTGTTGTTTTTTATGCTGCTTTAAGCTTTGAGCCTTTTGCCTTGCATTATATCACCAATTTATGTCTATTTGGAGGTGATTCCATTTTTCCCATCATGCTGCCTAGGGACTTCTACTACAGTGGGATGTAGATAGTTCCCTCTAAAAAAAAAATACTTGTGATGATAACACATTATTGATTAGCAGTTAAAGCTCAAGGATACACGTCCCATGTGACACACTGGTGCTTTTACATAATGAAAGCAGACTGAGTTGATGTTATGAGGAAGTAGATATCAGGGAACCTGAGTAGAAATTTGGAAAACCAGTAAGTTTGGCTCCTAAATAAAAATCTATCTGCCTCATCCGACTTACAGATATTAAAAAGCCTTGTTTTGCAGTCACTCTCCAGTAACATATTAAAGCATCTCCTTCACACCAGGCACCAATATGTGAGTGCCTACCACAAAGTCACAAACACGTGCTAAAATGGCTCTTTATAAGCATTTCTGTCCCATTTCTAGGTCATGCAAGAAGGTACACTAATTCAAAAAAAAGTAGTAGTATTGTGGGTCAGTAATTTTGTTAATACAAATAACGATATGTACTTGTATTAGAAAAGTTTTTTTCACATTTAATTTTGCAGTCAAGAAACTGGTTTGCTCTGTTTAGCTTTGCATATGGATAGCGGATGGATCAAAACAACAACTGTAAGTTTGGTAAGAAAGGAGTTGTGGGTTCAAGAAGGAAGAGGTTATATGTAAACAGAGGTCATTAACTATTTTCTTTCTTCCTTAGTTTTCAATGCCTTGCTCCACTTTGTAAGCCTTTAATAGTTAGCTTTGAAATGCCATATCCATTCAGTTATACCTTGTTTATCTGAGAAATTTTACATCAGAAGCAAGAATTGGACTTGCCAAAGAGCAGTGCAGAAAACAAAATCACTACAGATTAACTGCAGTCATTTACTGCTTTCTGAAATAGGTAAGGAACTCACAATAAGCCTTGAAGTGTCTACCACTAACAGGAGTTGTCAGGAATGCTGGTGTATTTCTTACTCCCAAGTGAATGGGTAGGTTGTCTAGGCTTCCAGTTTAATTTTTACAGCTTAAACCTGAATATGATTAGTAGATATAAAATCTAACCACATTCTTGTTAACATTATCAGTCCACTAACAGCCTGATGTATATATGCAAGCATAATATACAAGAGATAATGACAGCCATGAAAAATAATTAAATGTGTGTATGATTGCTACATTCTTGTCCTTAAGAGCAGTATGATTACCATACACATCCAGCTATCATACACTCTAGGTTAAATTAAGCCATGGTACAAATACAGCCAGTTTAAATGATATCACCCAGGGGTCACTTTGGCCCATCACATGCCAATTACATCCCTAAAAATGAACACTTTTCTTTTTAAAGGTAAATAACCTTTTCTAAAATTAGTTTTAGAAAAATGGGAGTTCTTTGGGTTTTTTTCAAGAAAATTACATATTTGCAGAGTTCCTGGACTTCTTATGCCGTTAGAAGTTACATCTGTTTTTCTCCACTGGTGCTGTCAAAGCCAGTTTTAAAGGAAAAGCAAATCCAAAGCAAGCCAAAGATCTGACTAAATTCTATAAGCTAAGAAACAGCCAAGCCACAGAAAATATTTAGACATGAGGCTCCTGCCCAAAGCCTGGTACAGCAATCCCCAGGAATACACTGCAATTGCTCTACAACCTACAGCTGGATCCTGGCTGCAGCCTCCATGTCTGAAGCATGGATTTCTTCCCATTCCTGTCTAGGACAGCCCCACAACACAATTGCTAGATTTGGGTGTCTCCGCTTTTCCCCTTCACCCCCCAGTGGCTGTTTATCACCACCCAGTGGACTTAGGCAGGAGGATGGACAAACTTCCTGATGTTTGAGGATCTGCAAACATACGCTCTTCCTTCTTTGCGAAAATAACTCAGGTCCACAAGTACTTCTCCTTGCAAAGTCGAACACCTGACCAGGCAGCAGGATTTTGTCTGCTTATTTGTTTGTTATTAAGTGAAAGAGTGAGGTGTGTATTTCCACATTGTAAAAGCTGGGTTGGCAGAAGGGGGTTATCTGGATATGGAGTGTCTAACCATATCTCTAGCTCATTTCTTTATTACATTTTTTGTCTATCTTTGCCCTTTGTGATTTCATTGTCTACAGGATAACTCAAATCCTAAAAGTGAATCTGAGCTTGCTAAGCAAAAATCTGGCCCCAAAAGAGTTGTGCAGCTGATTTCATGATCTAAACAAAGTTTAGATATTTATCCCTTAAAAAAAGACATATTAACTATATATATCTCAATAAAACCTCTGTGTCCATTTGCAGAGAAGGGACATAAAAACCACCAGTGTTGTCATAGCTGCAGAGCAGTATTCACAGTAAAATATTACTTTACCCCATGATAAAGATCCCTGGCTAAGGTCAATTGAACATTCACCATGAAAAATGGCCATGTAACTAAAAGAAAGATTCTTACTTCTGTCTCTCCTTTCTAGCTGTAGCATTTGAAGATATATTCTTCTTACACCTTCTCTTCAAAAAGCAGATCACACAGAGGCAAAGCTGAGAAAGACAATGAAATCTTTTATCAGGAAAAAATACACACTGAATTAGTGGGAAGAATCAATTTATTGAATAATTGTGCTTATGGTTCCCAGTCTCAGCCACCCACTCAAGTTATTTGTGTATATGTATACAGATGTGGATATGTCTCTAGGCATATCCAGATACTATGTGCGTTGTGTTCTGCTTTCCCATGGAAGATTTTAACATCCCACCAAGATGCAATCACTTTTGACATTCCATTTCCATCTTGTTCTCTAATACCTTCCCCAGTCTCCTGAAAACATAGCTTGCCTGTCTTTCCAGAGCTGTTACAAAGATGAAATGCTCATAATATTAGCTCAGACAGCTAGACATGGTCATGACCCCTGGTGTTCTCACTTACGGAAACACTATGCACTGCTCAAGAGCTCTCCTGTCCTTCCTTTGTGTCTTCTTTCATGTCACCCTTGGGGAAGTTATTCCCATCCTCTTCCCTTTGCTTTCTCAGTGGTTCATCAACTGTTTCTGACTGTTTCCTCTCTGTCACTGTTGCCCAAAAGAAAAAAATGGCATTTCTTACCACAGTGGGCTTTTTCAGATGGGTTCTGGTGGGACATGCAGCAAAGAGGAGAAACCTCTCTGCTCCACAAGACAGCTGAAAGTAAAAGTGGGAAAGACTTTTCCCCTTCTGGAAATTTTATGTCTTGGAGAGATGCACCTCCTAGAAAATTTCCCTGAAGTGACCACACACTTGATGTATCCTTAAGTTTGGTGTGGCTGTTCCCCTTTCCTGAGTACCTATGCCTGCTCTTCAGGAACCCTTTCCCTTCTCACCCTCCCCAAATGTCTTAGCAGGGCTCTTGTGCCATAGCCTACTCTCAAAAATGAACTGTCAGATACTACAGTTATTTGTATTAACATTCCAGCAGATTTTCTGTCTGACATTTTCTGCCTATCTAAAAGGAAGATTACAGGGCTAGGACTGATAATATTTTGTAAACTTTTTTATTTTTATAATAAATTGTGAAACAGCATTACACAAAAAAATAACAATTGCAAAATCCTACCACTCACGTATGTTTTTTATCACATTTTCACTGCCTTACTTGCCTGGCACATGCCAAGTTTTGCCTTGTACTAGTAGCCTTCTTGGTTGTTATCAATTTAATTTAATTTACAAAGAAAATTATGTTCTTTGATTCTTTTTTGTAATTTAAGCAAATTGCAAACTAGTTATTCCTAAAGAGGACCATCTTTCATTTGAGAAAGGAAGAACCAGTGGATTTTGCCTTAAAATGTCAAATCCTTGTTTTGTTAAGGCAGATGTGTCCTATTAGCTAGGAAGAAAAATAGCAAATCTGAAGGCCATGCAGTCTAAACATATTTTTTCATGCCATTTGGGGAAATACCTGGTGAAACAGAGATGAAGGAAAACCAATGCAAATTTTGGATGGTTTTTAAAAATGTGTCCCTTTTTAACATATAAGTTTTTCCATGTTCCAAATAGCTAGCTTACATTTCAATCTTCTTTTAACTAGTTGTTCTTAGCCTTTTTAAAGATTAGTTAAAATAGTATCAATAGTTTCAAGCTAAGCCTAAATGTATATAAAACACCTTCTGTGCCCATTGCATTCCAGGTCGGTGGTTTATTGGTTTGTTTTATTTTTTATTTTTTAATTAAGGAGGTTCTAGCAGTCATTTTTGACTGCTGTAGCATCTCTGCAAATTCTTTCTTCAGCTTTGCTACACAGAGTTAATTTGTGTTATTCAAATCTTTGCTCTTTAAATATATTCTTATAAATTTATTATGGCAATGCATCCATATCTTTAAGCTTAATTTGAAATTTCAATAACAAGCAGGAGATTGAATAAATGAATAGAAAGGAACACAGATAAAAATTAAAATACTCTTCTGTCATTGCCCACATAAACTATTAGGGATACTGACAGGATAGTATTTTAACTTTGTCCTCTTTTGATTTGCTTTCTCCACTCATCTTTCCTCTTCCATCTTCAGCTTGTTACCAAAGCTTCTGATTAAGCACAGGATCAGGAGACCATACACAACACGCTCCGGACATCTTAAAAAACAGGAGAAGCAGTGACACCAGTTAAGAATCACTGTGCCTCAACCCAGAACAAAGGATCTTTTCTTTTATTAATTAGGTACCAAGTGATCCCCACAGAAAAACACTCTCATTGTCTAAATAATGGTGAAAACCAGTGTTCTTTAACCCTGGCTCTCCACCTGTGCAAGATTTACAGTTATATTATGCAACCAATTGCTTTTTCATGTTCATGTAAAAACTATTTGCAGGCCTCTCACTAACCCTCCCTAAAGAAAAGAGTTCAGAAGTACTTTCACCCCATAATTAATCTGAATCTGAATTTTGTTGGATTTTTTTAACTTCTTGGTATGGCTGTTTTCTCTTTCCCTCAGTTAAGGGACAGGAAAATAAGTGTTCTTTCAGATTTCTTATTTATTGAGTATCCAGGTAACAAACTACTTAAAATCAAGCAAACAAAATTTGATACTTGGCCCCCATCCTCATCTGAGCTGCAGAAGGATGTAACCGTGGCAACATGTAGTTTAAAGAAGATCATTTCATGTACCTTTCAGGATTTAAGCTCATGAAAGTCTATACATTCCTAAGTAGAATTATCACTCTATAAGCAGTTTGTTCTTTATTTTAAATTATAGTTAAAGCTGGGGGCAGAAATAGTCCTGACGACATGTTCTGTGGTGGAGGGAAGAAGTATTGAAGGTGATAAAACAAAACAAAACAAAAAAAAAACAAAGTTCCTCTCTGGCAAGGAACAAATGGGAACTGACACTTCAAAAGATAGTAATTAATGGAGAGTTAAACCTAGCAGGTTGTCAAAAAGCTTACCTGCAAGTGCATTTTCTCTTAAGAAGCCTGGAACAAAGATAGTCATATCTCAGCCCTAAGGTCCAGCGTTACTTTCCATGATATAGGTAATTCTAATTGTAAATTTATACATATCTATCAATAAAGAAATAAGTCTTTGGAGAGAAATTTATGGCGAAAGACCACAAAACAACAGATCCATTGTAACAATTTGACATTGGCCAAACATCAGGCACTCATGAAAGCCATTCACTCACCCTTTCTTGCTCTCACCTGGGCAGAGAAGAGGGAAAAAAAATTAATGAAGGGTTCATGAGTTGAGATGACAACAGAGAGAAAACACTCTAAGGAGGTTCAAATGTAAAAGTATAAAGTAAATTTATTATTAACAGAGTCAGAGGAGGATAATGAAAAGTAAAATAAGCTGTTAAAACATTTTTTTCCCCTAGCTCCTCCCTTCTTCCTACCAATAGGTACACAGGTAGACACAGCATGGGGGCTTTGGTCAGTTCATCACTTGAGATCTCATGTTCGCTCAGGGATAGGAGTCTTTCCTCTGCTGTGCCCTGGGGTCCCACCCGTAGAAGACAGTTCCCCATGAACTTCTCCAGCATGGCTCTAATTTCACAAGGAGCAGTCCCACCAAAACCTCTATAACATAAGTCTTTCCCATGGGCAAACAGTCTTCCCAAAACTGCTGTGCTGTGGGTTGCTCATCCATGGGGTGCATTCCTCTAAAAACAGTCTGCTCTAGTTTGGAAGCAAGGGCCCTCTATCCTGGGAAGCAGGGGCCCTCTCTCTCTCTATTTAAGCTTCCCACTAGATTACATTTTTCTATGGCATCCACCCACTGTGGTATGAGCACTTTTTGCACAGGCTGCGAGTGGATCTCTGTAACCCCTGTAACTGAATTTCTCAAACATCTTGGGCATGATTGTGTTTTGGAGTGAGTTTTGAGCTATCCTGGGTGTAGGCCGCAGATTCAGGCCTGTGTAGAAGTTATTAGACCTGTTGTGCAGCAAGAAATTCTAATTCTAAGGTGTGTTTTAACTTTAGATAGAATAGTTGCATTGTAATCACAGTTGCTGTCTTAACAGTAGAAATGTTTACATTCTTTTTCACTCTGTATACCAATCAGAAAACATCTGTTACTGCAAACTATCTGAATCTCTATATAACCAGCGATTTTGAGATAATAAAGGGAGACGCATGAATTAACCATATTGGTCATATCCTGTGTTGCTCTGTCCGACCTTCCATTTATAAAAGGTCTCTGACCTCAGATCTCTGCATCCCCCATGGACTTCGTGGGCTGCAGAGGAATAACTGTATCACCATAGTCCTCACTCTGGCTTGAAAAGGAATCTCAGCTCCAACACTCAGAGCACCTATTTCCCCTCCTTCTCCACTGACCTTTGTGCTGGCATGTTGTTCTCCCTCATGTGTCCTCACTTCCTCCTCTTCTCTGACTAGAAGAAAAGCTGCTGTGTGTAAGTACCATTGTCAACAAGTTCTACCAATTCAAAGGTTCTTGCAGGATCCTACAGCACCGAGAAGTTAGTCTCATCTACGTTCCATGTTGGGGAATCCACAGTCATGTTTCCGCCACCAGCCAGGCAGCCCCACCACCACTGCAATGGCAATGGAGGCCACTGAGGCACTGGTGCTGTTTAATGCCTCTCTTCATGCTGGGCACTGGGAAGGGGAAGCTGCTGCTGCACCTGCCCTTCTGTCCTTGGTGTGGCTGGCTAGGCGTGGCCAAGCAGGCAAGGCTCACTGCGAGCTGTGCTGAGATGGCAGCAGCTGCAGCAGTGCATTGCCACGGGTTGTGCTGGGATGGCCCCAGCAACGGCACCTCTCCACCCCTGTCCATCTTCAGAGCCAACAAAGATTGATGCTGTTAGACTTGGAGGAAGCTTCTGGCAGCATCTCACAGAAGCTACTTCTGTGGCTCTCCCCTGCTACCAAAAAAACCAGGCTGTGCCAAATCAAGACACTCATACATGATAACTTCATTTTTTATTATGGGGATTCAGGATCTAATGAAACTTAGCCAATTTAATACTTTTTCCCATTACGTAACGTTTTCTAGGTTTCTTCTATCTGTGTAATCCAGCCATCCTTGTATATTTACAGCTAATACCTCTATAACATTACTGTGTTCACATAATTTTGCTTTCTCTTTGCATTTCACTAATTAAATTTTATTTTTTAATGTAATTAAGAGTTGGTCTTGAAATCCGTTCTGCTAATGTTGGTTTTTTGTTTTCCTTTTGAAACAGAAACTACAAACATAACAGATTGTAGCTGCCTCTTTACATAAGACAAGTCACATTGTTTAGCCAGAGCCTGATTAATCAAATTAACTGACATGAGAATAAGTGGTTGCTCCGAAGAGGTAATGGGCTGCACAAGACAATTCTCAGAAATATCTTGACATGGAAATTTAAAGGAGGAGTATGTATTCAGATTTTGAAAGAATCAGATTTGAATCAGAATAAAAATAGTCTGAGTCAGAATAAAATATATTCCTGCATTCTCATATCCTATTAGCCCCTGCAGCAAATGAACAGGGAAACATTAATGGAGGCAGCTTTATTATTGACTAGAGTATGTGCCATCGAAAACTGCATTCCAGACTGTATAATGCCATAAAATGTGAAGTACACAGGAATACTTTCTTCTAACTGAGCAGTAATCAGAGCTAGTGCTATTCACTCATAGAACATACTGCTTCCCCTAGTTAGCACATTCCATGTCTCCTTTCCTTTCTATTTTTTCTTTTTCTTTATTCTTGCAACAGATACTACTGTGGGTGAGTTGTGCATCTTAAAAACAGCAGTTTAAAATAAAAAAGAAATTGATGAAAAGACAATTACAATATTTAAAGGTGACCTACAGTCAAGTCTGAGTTTTACATGGCTAAGATCAGATTTTAGGCCTGCAGGGGTAGGTATGCTTGTTATCAGTTCTTTAACTTCAAGGAGCAACCAAAAATAGACCATCCAGTGAGATTATAATTACTGTGCTCCTACCAATCTTACTGCCATCACTATTGCTGCTACTGTTACTACAGTTACTAATTTTTTTCAAAGAATTAGCAGGATTTTATTAATCAGCAAATAAACATTTCTTGCTATTTAATTTTATCCTCAGAGAATTTTGCATCTTGCACACTTTGATAGAAATACAAGCTCATTAACAGAATATTTTTTAACCAGACCATTATGACTTCATTTTGAATCAAAGCTCATTAAAACAATTATAATCAAATGTTTCATTTTCTTTTTCCCTTGTGAGGAACAGCTGAAAAGGTTATGTTTGTTTTTCTTTAACTGAATCTCTAGGGCTATATAAACAGACTATACGGACTTGGTTTTGCTTTTTTTTTTCCCCCATTTAAGGGTTTGCTCAGCAGAGTATGTATGGATGGTGTAATTGGGATCCAAAAAGAGTTGTAGCATGAGTTGCAACTCAGGCCACGCTCAAATCAGAGATAATTTTTGGCTTTGTGCACAAATATGCTGCTTCACTACCAAAGGTCCAAACAGGGGCCATCTCTTGATGCCGCATCATTTGAGAGTAGGCACATCAGGGATGGGTTTGCTTTTCCTTGCCTTGCTCTACTTGCAGGAATCGACACACTGTGAGCAGGAGGAAAGGGTAAGACAGAACAGCTGAGAAGAAGTGCCTCACTCCTATCTTAGATTAAGTAGTTCATCATTCAAGACAAGAACAACCAATTAAGAGAAAACGTATGCTCAAAACCCAGTAAATCAATGTAACAATAAATTTAAAACTAATAAACCTTCCTCTCACAAAGCACTACCTTCATATGGGAAATGGTAATTTTTTTCTTTGAAAATAGCTAACAAGTATACATCATCTGCCAACCAGAAGATCAGCTCTTAGCTCTAGTCCAGAACCACTTACTTCACATTAAACATTAATCTTTTTCAGTAATGAGATTAAAACCGGAAAGTTGAAGACGATATAGCTAAAAGCTCCAAGTTTGTTCAGACTTCCTTGTTTCTTTTGAAAGTAACAATTTTCACTATCCTAATATTACAGAATTTCTGTACCAGCTCAGTGCAACTACAGTTTCCATGCAACAATAAACAGGTAATACAAGGCAGATCATGTGCAAAGCTCTAAAATGACAAGAAATAAGTAACACAAATATAAAATGAGTTTATTTTAAAAAGCCAACTTTAATGCACAACTTCTCTACTGCTAATTGACCTAGAAGTTTATGTCTAATTTTAAGGGAAGACATAATACAATATATATATATGGCCATATCTTAAAGTAAATAATACTTCAGCACTTTCTGGAAGCAAACTTCTTTATGAAGATGGATTTGTGGGAGCCGTATTACCCAGTGGTTAGGGTGATCTCTTGGACTTACGGCTCAAAGCCAACAGTTTCTGGAGTGAAAGGAGAGAGCCTGCTGCCCATCTCTTCTACCTGAGCACAAGACAAGGAGGTGACAACCTCCATGTTTTTTCAACATCATGAAGGCCTGACTTGTTCAGCCCACTCTCCCAGACCTATTAATTTTTCTTTTCTTTTTTCCAATTTATGGATCATTTCCTAGGTTGTGAGGTTTTTCATGACAGCAATAAATAGGAACAACTTTCACAAAATCTTCTGGACTAGTATATTAGAGAATCATTTAATCTAAGTATCGATTTGCATATCCATGATTCCCTATTTTAACTTAACTTTTAAATGCTGCATAACCACATTGTGAGCTCAAGCAGGAAGATCACTGTCATTTTTATTTTTCCTTATGTCTTTTTCTTCTTGTTCTTAATTTTTTTTTCTTTTTTTCTCTCTTACTCTTTTTTTTCCCTCTTTTTCTTTCCTCCTTTCTCCTCCAGGCTCTAACAAGATCAAAAAATTTCCAAACCACAAATAAAGAATTGATTTGCATATGAATCACAGTAATGGACATGAGACTTTGCACTTTCCGAGGTGCAACAGACCTGTCTGTTTTTCTATAGACAGATCTTTCATTGATGACAGGTGTGAGTCAGGTGGCCAAGTAACGGTATTTTAAAGGACAGCACATAAGAATTAGATGATGTGCCACGTCTAAAAGTCCAACTAATTCTTTATAATAAACCAGAATAATTGAGGAGAAAATATTAAAAAAATAAAATTAATAGAGGAGATAGTTGTAGTTATAGTTCATTTCTAAGAATGTTTCCAAATGCAAACCTCTAAACCCATGGACATTATATTTATTTCAGTTTTATATCAGTTTTAACTTCCAGGGTAGAACTGTCATCTGTGTCATCAATCATCCCTAGTCAGTTTCCAGGGATGAGGTACAGAAGAACAGGAGGGCAAGGTACAGAAGGAAGCAAAGAAAGAAATATCTTGTGGTTTCCAGACTTTGCTTTGGCCCTTCCTAATTTTTTTTTTTTTTTTTTCCTAAGAGACAAGATATGGACAATCATAGTGTGATGAAGTACGTGAATTTTTTTTTCAGTTCTGTTATTTAGGAAGGCCAAGCATGACCCTTATGTCGAATCTCTTCCGCATGCGGAGTATTTTGCTATACTCCAAAGAACAACTGCTTCTCTCAGGACAGTGCTACTCTGTCCATACTTCTCCAGCTCCCACACCATGGCTGTAGTTCTGCACCCTACTCACCAGCAGCCAAGTGTATTCAAGACTCTCTTGCCTATATAAAGATGATATTTGCCCCATCACAATGATATCTTCCTGGAGGATCCAATTTTTCTTCGAGCAAGAGGATTTATTTTAAAATTTGTGGTGTTGGTGTTGGTTTTGTTGTTGTTGTTATTAACTACTTGTTTTAAGGACTGCAGCAGACTAAAAGGTGGTGACCTGCTCACGGATGCTGAGAACATTTAAATGCAGGCAATATGGCCAAACCCAGACATTCCTCATGAATCAGGCCTCATAAATCATGAGATAGCCTCAAAATAATGATTAAAAAAAATTGGAGCGCATTATCTTCTGGCTGTGTCATCCTTTAAGGTACACATTAGATCAAATTTTCAGCTTCTTCTCATCTGACATGAATACTATGTATTTTTTGGTTTTAAGGAAAACTGATGTTGTTAAAATACTAAATTATGTGCAGAACTTTAGTTTTCGAGAAAAACATCAAATATGACCACTCTTGTGAGACTATCACAAGAGCTAGAAACAAAGGAATAATGTCTATACATTGCAATAGTCTTTTCCAGTCACTTTTATAAGATTTAAACATTTTATATACTAGCTGTGCTTTAATTAAAACCAGTTTCTTTCTTTTGTTTGAAATAGCGGAAACAATTCAGTGCTTAAAAGAAAGAAAAAAATAGAAGAAGCTATCTGGGTGGGTTTCTAACAATGGTTGTAAATCCAGCCATAATCAACATTTATTTGTACATATAAATTCAGTGGGAAAATAGAGCCTCCAAAGTGTGCATTTAATAAAGTGTCATCCCAAACCTTTGTTATCTTTCTGTTAGACCTGGCTAGTGTCTATGTACTTTGTATGTCAAACATAACAATATCATAATCATAAATAATTTCTATCATGAAAAGCTGACTCCAGTGTCAGTCATTGGGGGTCTGCATTTTAGTTGGTGCTAGTCAACGCCTGAAGGCAAAAGCAACTTTATTATTACAGATTAAATCACAGTAAAATATTAATTTCTGAATCCTCTTCAGACTTCAAAAGTTGGGCAGCATTTTTTGCCTCCTATCTGAATTCCTGCATTATGCATTAGAAGACCAAAATTTCAGAAGTATTTGTTTGAGATTTCTTCTTTTGCTTCACTGCAGTTCTCAATGAGCAATGCATCATCCAAACGCATTATAGAAATTAGAGTGTGCATTCCATTATGCATTCAGACATTTACAGCAGAATGATAAACCTGTCTGTACCCCAGGGAGTTGGCTTTATAAACCAAGGCTTCATGTAAAAAGATTATATTCCTATTTGAAATTATTTGGATTCTGAATCTTCTTTCCATATCATGTTATAGTATACATCAGAAAAAGAAAGGAGAATGGAATTAAAGCGGAGAAAAAGTGAGGTTTTATTAGAGGCAAAATTTGTTATTACTTTATTTTGATTTTCTGAAAGAAGGCTGAGATTCTGAAGTTTTAGGATTAAATGCTTCACTATTATGAATCTTATACCAAAAAAAACAAAAACAAAAAAACCCAAACAAACAAAAAAACCCAACCCTCTCATCTCTTAATCTATTTTTGAAATTTATCTGCTTCTGCAGTACCAGAAAACCTCTGAAGTCTTTCATGGATTTATCATCACTGAACTCCTCTGAAGGAGGAAAATACTGTTGTCACTATTTTAGACACCAGATGTTAAAGCACAACTCCTCAAGTCTCACAGGTGAGCTCTGACACAGCCAGGGATTGAGCCATTGTCTCCCAACCCAAAGGTCACACAGCAGATGGAGAAATTAGAAGTGCAGTCACAGTATCACAGAATCATAGAATATTCTGGGTTGGAAGCAATCCACAAAGATCATTGAGTTCAACTCAGAGTGTATGGTCTGCAGGAAAGCATCCCTTTTCAGCAAGCAGAACACAGTGAGTCAGGACACACTCTCATTAGCAATAGGGAGGTATTTGGATTGGACATTTTGTGATGTGAATCTCCTGGAGACACCACAGCACAATGCTCTAGGTCACCTGTACCACAGGTAAGATGCTTCTGTTGAGCTCAGAATTTCACTGCCTTAGTAAATGCAGTGATAAATTAGTTGGATAACATGTGAGGAGCAGAAATTTGAGTTCACAGAGGACGTTCGCTTATGGCCATCTGCATGTCCTCTTCCACCACACATCAAATATCCCCCTCAAGCCTCAATGGGACCTTTCTGAGATGCCTGTATTGAAAATTATGGTCAATATAACAATGCTGGTCACACAAAACCAGGTGAATAGATGTGCAACCAGGTCTTATTTTTCTTGGAAAAAAAAGGTTTTTCTCTGTGATGCCAAGTGAGCATAACATCCTCTAAAAATATTCGGTATGCTTAAGTTAAGAAACGGGTATATATGGTAAGGCTTATTAGCATGAGACTTTGAATAAGAAATATTAAAACTATACAGGGAATATTATATTAGGGAATATAAGAAATTGGATGGACAATGTGAAATTATCTATAATTTTCTGCTTACATATTGTAGTACTTGACTTCATTTCATTTATATCTGTAAATTCAATAACGGACTGTTCCTCAGCAGACATGCCTTTCCCCTGACAATCTGCAACAAAATACTTTGTTAATTGTATCCTCTATATATTCAATACCTGGAAGGAAACTTCAGGATGGAGATGCATGAAATTAGTAATTTTGGAGGTAGGCTAATTCTCAAAAGTCAGCTCCCGTAGTCGTTAACACTGGAATATACATGTGAAGTGCTAATTTTCTTAATTTTGTTATTTAAAATTCTGCGACGTAATTAAATAAATTAATTATTATAATAAAAAAATAATCCACTGAGCTAAACTAACATAGCCTTGTTCTCTTGTAGGTCAAATAACTTAGTCCAGTAAATGCCCTGAGATCCTATTAATACAGTAGAATTAGCTGTTTGGGTTCTTTAATTTATACCATGAGCGATACCCACAGTGATTTCAGTATGTGCATATTACCTTCTTTTAAGCCACAATGACTTATCATCTATGTCTTACCTGTATTTTATTAACTGAATGAAACAGAGCTCTCTAAGGCTGAAACGCCTCCTGAGAACGACAGTTTATATACACCCTGAAGTTATTTAAAGGTTTCACGGCTCTGCAAACCACCAAAGGACACCACCGTGTGTTCATATGACACTAGAACCTCATCCAAAAAAGTAAATTTTTTCACATATGTATAAATAAATCCATCCTTCCCATTTTTTGGGTTTTTTTGTTTGTTTTTTTTCTTTTTCCTAAAAAAATAAAGCCTTGTTCCCGAGTTTTGCTATAAAAGAAGTTCACATTTTTGTTTTTCCATCTGGAATCAAAGGTTTCATGCACCACCCTTAATCTTCCTGAAACTTGAAACACTTTTTTATTGAATGACATGTAGATATTCCATGTTAAGTGTAAGCTATTTGCCCCTCTACCATTAAAAGCCTACTCAAAACCAAAGACTAATAAGTTAATTTGATAAAGAAAATTTATACTACATTGTTCACTTAATCTGGTTCTTAAAATCAGGGAGCCGTGGAAATAAAATCTGCAAGAAGAATCTGATTTGACAATCAGTAATTCTTACTCTTTCCTAGTTTGTGTCACTGCCCGGCTCCGTGGTCAGCGGCTGGGCAGGTGGAGAGCCTGGCCGACAAGCCCAACGCACTACCAGCCAGCAGCGACAGTGCGCGTGCGCATGGATCGGCTTGCTATAAATGGTGTTTCCCCATGAGGAATCCAGAGCAAGAGGGAAAGGAGAGAGCACGCACTCGTACATCCGAAAAAGCTTGAACCCTCCAGACCTGAGAAAGAAAACGGCCCCTAGCTATGCCCGAAAACAATATAAAGCAACAGTGAG